>JAJOOE010015104.1:0-28799 GCA_036250405.1 Solanum raphanifolium | reverse complement strand
ATATATGATTCTCTTTTAATTTATTTATTTATAAAACTAACTTTCCCCTTTCATGAAAAGTTGCGACTTTTATGAAAAGTTCTGACTTTTATGTAAAGTTGCGACTTTTATTAAAAGTTATGACTTTTATGAAAGGTTGTGCCCTTTCCGAAGGGTTGTAACTTTTATAAAGAGTTGTGACTTTTCTGATAAGACACAATAAATATTTGTCCACACTATCCTTTGTTGTCTATAAATAGAGGGATTTCCTCTCATTTTAAAACAACAAAAGTTCTGAACTTTTTCTTCTTCTGCACAATTAAATATTGTTTTTGTATCAATACACTGGTGAATAGAATCGTTCTATCATGAGAGGATCTATTCCTTCAAACCTCGAGTATTAGAGGGGATTAATTTTCTTAAGGGGACACTGTGCATTCATGGGCTCAATGTTTTCCTTTTTGCTTCATTCTATTGTTACAGATCCTGGTGGTATGTTTGTTTTAAACTTTGTTGTTTATGTTTCTACAAAGTTATTGTTATAAGTATTTGTTAGTACAGATTAAAAAACACACACTAATTGAGTATTCACGCAAGTTTTCTCTACTGAAATTGTAGTTTCAAATTAAACTTCACCACTCTGGTATGTTGATTTTTAAAAAACCCCCAAATAAACTGAATAGTTTTATGTAATATTTTCCGTTTCAAGTTTTTTTTTTAAACGGATATCTTCCGTTTCAAGTATATATAGTAAGTTGAATTATTGTCTCATATGATACATTCTCCCTTTAATTTTTCATTTTAATAATTACTTATGATATATTTAAATGTGGAACTTTAAAATGATATATGTAAAACAAACGGTATGGCTGACTTTCTACACATTAGAATTAGAATATTTGTTCACTTTTTTCAGTATTTTAAAATTTATTTATCCCTTCACCAACAATTATTTATTTATTAGAAAATTTAATATCTCCGGTTGATGTTCATTTGATTCCCCAAAAATATCAAATAGAAGCAAAAACATAAATTATAAAATCAAATTAAATATGATTGATTGAAGGATAAATGATAAGATATTATAATTATCATCTTCCTTTACATTATCAATGTTTGTTACTATCTAATCTTGTATGTAAGATAATATAATGTTTTAGTTTTAGTGATTGATATGTTTTTTAAGTATTATTTTATAAATTTCGTGATATTAAATTCTCACGTGAAAAGTATCAAAATGACACAATTCAATCTTACTTTAGGCATTCCTTCAAAATATACAAAAATCTCAAGTGAAAAGTATTGCTAACTTTAAAAAATTGCCCATGAATTCCAATTTTTATTTTTAATCTGAAATTAGTTGAGTCAGCAAATATGAATTAATTAAACAGAAATTTGGCAAAATGCCAAAACCGAACTGGTAATAAAGCAGGCATGCAACGCGTGGCCTACAGGAACAGAGACAGAGACAGAGACAGGGCCATTGTTTTTCTTTTTTGCTTTGGCTAATCTGGAGTTGTAGTACTGTAGCTTCTAGGTAAAGAGTGATATTGCTCTTGACAACATGTAATTCTGTGATAGGAATACTTATCAGCATCAGGTGAGGAAACCCAAGGAGTTCCAGTGGTATGTTCCTGCACTGCATTCTTTCCTATCTGTTTCCAATTTTTTTCTATCACATTAGGGATGAGAATCAAACCTAGATAGATCTATTTTGGAAAACTCCCACTTGTACATTGGACTATAAGTCTTGGTTTTGGCAGATGTTAGTTAAACAACGAAAATAGAGGTAAAAGTTGGTCTGTGGGAGGATGGGGTGAAACGTAATTGGCACAAATAATAAAAGCATATTAGGAAACTTTTTGTCTCACTAAAATGGGGACTCAGGCTATATTGTGTCATTGCAAGGCAATCCTTTTAATAAAATAAACGAATTGGGAAAACCAGTTCATGGCTGAACCATGAACTAGCTATTAGTTCTCTGAAGTGGGAAGTGAAGCTGTGTTGTCCCTCATTTAATGTAGGCCCAATTATTTTTAGATTTCTTACTTTGGAAATTAGTAGTATTGTAGTGAGGACAAAAATATAAAACATTAGGTGGTTTCTTCCCATTTGCCTAAATCTTGGCGGTCAGAGTTATCTGGTACTATTACTGATGGGAGGAGGTAGCAGGTACCCAATGGAATAATTGAAGTGGAGGCTAGGTAGCTCGAAAACCAGTGCTATAATAATAATAATAATATTTATGTAGTGTAGGACGTGTATTGTTGTTTTTGAGAACGATTGCCAAGTTGTCAACGACAACAACATACCCAATGTAATCTTGCTAGTGGGTTCTGGGGAGGGTAGGATGTACGCAAACCTAACCCTACCTTTGTGGGGCAGAGAGGTTGTTAATAAGGTATCAATTAATTAAACCATGACTTGAGAAGATATGTTTAACTCTAGTGCAATTGGATTGCTTTTTGTTAGTCCTCATTTGTGTTTAGAGTAAGAATCTTGTAATAAAGATCTTGCTACAACTCTTTTTTGTAGCTGGGCGTAAAGTACAACTGTTTTTGCAAGTCTGTGCCCTTTGAGTAGAGTTTGGGACTTGAGGGGTTGAGGGCTAATATTGGTTTTCCTACCTATTAAAAAGATGCAAGTTCTTAGTTTTGGTGCGAAAAAGGAAAAAGAAGAAAATTATAATTTGCTCTGCTACAAGTAGGGGTGTGTATGGTACAATATTGGAAGTTTCGGTTTTTAAAAATGCTATACTATTACCATACCAAATTAATTTGATATAGTTTGGTATTTGAAGTTTGGTTTAGATATTTTCCGGTACGGTAAATCGGTAACCATATTTTGGTCACCTTCAACTTACATATACTCATATAATAGAGAACTATGATTTGGACTTGTAAAGAAATGTCTCAATTATATCATACATACACCTTACACTTGTAGAATTATTTAAAATAAAAGTTCAAACAATATCCTTCATTAATCAATCTCCCCAAAAGAATATTTCAATTAAGATAGAGTAGTCAAAGTTTCAATGTCTAAATAATTAATTTTGTATTAATACTATTTTATATATTTGCCAGCATTATGATATATATGGATTTTAGATGTAACTATATACTTTGGTGTGATATTTGGTATTTCAATATTTTTGTTATAAATACCAAATACCTTATTGAATACCAAATACCATGATTCTGAAACTGTGGTATAAAAAGTTTCAGTTTCGATATGGTATTCGGTATCTATTGTACCATGCCCACTTCTAGCTATAAGGGGTCATTTGGTTGGGAACAAGTTATTCCGGGATTAATAATCCCGGGATAAGTTATTCCACCCTGTATATGGGATAAGTTATCCCATCACTAAGATATAAATGGTGGGATAAATAATCCTAGGACTCCCTAATACCTCCAACCAAATGCAGGATAAAATAGTCCTGCATTTTATCCCTGGATTATTATACCTTACACTTCACACCAAACGACTCCCAAGTGTTCTATCTTCTATCCTATTAGGTACTTTAAGATCTTACGACTATCTATTTTGATTATGATTTGTTGTAGAGTAATTTGTCACTAACTAAATACTGTTCTTCAATTTTTACAGCAATCCCGATCAGTCAAAGCACTTGGAAACAGCAAGGATGCGCCTTTTTAACGTATGGATTGATTTTGTCAACTTAAGAGCAGAAGACTACAGTGAGAACAGTCGTATTCCAACAATGATATGTAAATGTGAATTGGTAATCAAATGTATATCTTCTCTTTGGTGTTTAAATTTGTGGTGTTTTTTTTACTGTAAATGCGAGGGATGAAGGCCAAGTAGATTCCACCAAACCTAGCTATGGAAAATTAACAGAAGGGAGTAAAGGAAGGAATAAGTAAATCTAGAGCCTTTGCATGATTGTCCTTTAATGCATTCGGCATCAAAGACCTCAGTTAAGAGAGTACAATGCTTAGTTTCATCCATTCAATTAAAAATGACCTAGTCCTAAGAAAATGAGGTTACTAAGTGGGCACAATTGGGGTGACTATTTACTGAATGAGAACGCTGAATCATGTTACCAGTTCCAGTCCACCGCTTGCTCAAGATCAATGAATGTTTCCTATTTAATACGTTGGAATAGTTTAATTTCCAAGATCTAATTTCTTTAAAAAAATCATGAACTTAATCAGCCATTGTTGCAATAGTATGAAATCTTCATATATTTATTATTGATATCTGTTATGATTAAATTCCTTTCCATTAGTTTAATGTTGTCATCTCACTCATCCTAACTGTTACATCAAAAAACTAAAATGTCAAAGTTTCAACACTCAAGCATGTGTGTTCAGTGTACTATGTAGGCTAGTTTCTTCATTAAACTCTTTCTCATCTGTTGTTCCTTTGAAATTTGGCACTGCAAAACAGGATGCAGATCACAGAGATTTGACCATTAATAGGTATTTTGATATATCTTTATTTTCTGTCACCTTATTTTTATTTTTGCCACACCTTCACACTTGTAGGCAGCAACTTGGTTTAGTTGATCTATTTATTTCCCCTTCATCCCAGCCCAAAGTCCCAAACAACAAAAAAAGAGTAAAGGAGGAAACAAAAGCACCTTGATCATGTCAGTGTACGAGCACAAACTCCAGTGGAGCTTTTAGTTTCTTTTTCTTCTCCTTTTTCTCTAATATATTTATTCATTTTCTCTGCATAGTTTTATTTTTTCTCCCAGAGAGGGGTGGGGGGTTTTCATATCATTTCATTATCTAGCCTTTGGATGCATTAATGTATTAGTCCAACTTTATTTTAAGTTAGCTTTTTGTTTCCAAAAGATCATTTTCCTTGTTTAATCAGTTAATCCTTCACTAAAGATTATGTTTACAGCTTGTTTTGCAACATTAACACCAAATCAGTCGAAGATCTTAGAGAAAGAGGTTAGCATGACCTCAACCTTTACCATATAAAAAAAAAAAGAGGTTAGCATGACCTCTGTTTCTTTTGCCCAGATTCAATTAAGCATACCAATAAAGATAGGTTAAACTACAAGTGCCTCTGACTAATTAATTGATTTCATGTTTCTCAGGCATTGCAGATCTGAAGTCTGGAAAAATTGTCACCCCTCTACCTCCAAAACAGACCTTTTTGGATGATCCCCTAAGAGTTCTCGAGCTATTCATTTTGGTAATGCATTAGACGATCTCTGATTTGCCTCCCTCCCTCTTCTTATGACAGCCTTGTTTATCCTATGTGGCATAGATGTTGAGTGTTACAGTTGACCTGTGTTATCAAAAGCAAAAAACGCATAAAAGCTCTAAGGTCCATTGGGGCTTTAAGCGCAAATATAGCATGAACTTTAATGAAAAAAAGCGCAAAGGAAGATACAATACAAATATATATGTTAGTCAAAGATTAATATTTATAAGCACGAGTTACAAATTTTTTATTTTTTAAATTTTTTTTGATGAAGTAAGGTATTTCATTAAAAAACATCAAGCAGATGCAGAATTACATAATAGACAAAAGGGCTCACAGTGAACATAAAAGTTGTTAGCTCCTTTACAATCTTCAAACTAGTACTGGAGAGCTAACAAAGTCAAGAAATTGTTTAGTGCTAAATACAGGGGTTAATTTAACCCAACTGAACAGCATAAGTAAGCATTTAGCTTTAAGAGAGTGGTTTGGGGTTGACTGTTGAGATCCCATTAAAACATCTACGGTTCCTTTCAGTTCATAAACACCAAAGTTAACTCCAGGGATCATCAGCCAGACTTTCTTGATTGACTTATCAACTCTCCATGTATTCCAACTTGAGTAGGCTTCTTTCACATTTTGTGGCATGACCCATTGTAAGCCAAAAATGCAGCAGAACATATTCCATAGAACCTTGGGCACTGCACAGTGAAGGAGCACGAGTAACAAATATATGAACAAAGAGATTGAAAACAATTACGATAAAGTGAAATATCACTTGTTTAGTGCCACCTCTCCAGAAGAGGCTCATTGGCAAGTAAGAGTATGCCTTAGGACCTTGATGATGACACTGAAGCGCACATTAAGCGCGGTGAAGCGCTCAACACACTTTAAGCCTCACTTCAGGGCTTAAACGCGGCTTTGACAACACTGCTGTTATCATTATGATATTGGATGATTGGCGGCCTGTGAAGTTTCAAGCATGGATTTATAATCCATTGAGTTATAGGTAAAACTTTAAACAGGACAGGTGGAGCTCTTTCTACATAGAGCTGAGGTGCGAATATTAGAACGACTATAGCCATCCCAGTCAAATTCAAGATTGAGACCTTCTCTATGTTCAACCTTGACTATTTTACAGGCTTAGGAATATCATTCCCAAACTTAACAATGTTTATGAATAAACTTGAAATTCTAGCTTTAAGCACAAAAGGATAGAAGGGTTTGGTCTTGGTGTATACAGTATTAGGGATTTTAATACTGTTAGATTCGATTTGTGATTATCACCCAAATCAACATGTATGATTGATTTGGAGGTATTTCTTCGAAGTCATAAGCAAATTGAATATCTCTAAGCATTTTGTGATTGAGCTAAGTGGGGCATCTAAATTAGGATTAGTTATTTTTTAGGAGTTCTATCCACACCCTTCAAAATTACTTATAGAAGTAAAACATAAGATAAGGATTGGAATTTCTCAGAGAGAGAACTAAATTGTGTTGATGGCTGGCTGGATAAGGATAGGTGTACGTTCTGCTATACAAGTGGTGTACAGGCAGCAGTGAGACTATACCAGTATATTGTTCTCTGCAAAGAGCACACCAAAATTTGATGAGAATCAGAAACAAGCCCTACCTGTACCACGGTCAAGTCATTAAACTCAAAGTCATTTTGATCAACATGGCTGCAAGTGGCTCCCTGTCCATCTGCTTCGGCTATTGGTCTAGAATTGGCTGCAAGAGACTGCTCTGTGAGCCTATCATTTTCTACCCCTCAAAGGCTCTCTTTTTCCTTTTCCTCAGAAGTACCAGTACCAACCAATCTTCGTTGTCTTTAATTCTTGATGTTTGGTGCTAGCAGAACAAACTCCTCTATGTAACCTAAAATGGGCTGGATCTACTGCAGGGGGGTCTTAATTACCTCCAACGTGATCTAGCATGAAGTTAGCAATTCTTTTGCTCGCAGAACTGGTTCAAATCCAGCTCGCAGAAGAGGTTGCATATTTTATGTGTGTACATGTCTTTTAAGTAAACTTAAGTCAAATGTAATGGTTAACTTTTTTGTATCTCCTTCAATCACTTTAGGTTCCAATAAGTTGGTTGGGACATAACTTTGTTGTGCTGTTAGCTAGATAACACTCATGTTCTCCATATGATTTGGTGATTTTAGGTGCAAGGTTTGGGTTTATATTAGATGAATAACTAAAGACATATTTGAGTGATTACTTTAAATATTATTTTAAATGCATCTAAAATAAAAAGGTCTTGATAAATATATATTTGATTCATTATAATTTTGGTGGGGTTCATCAATACAATGATTAAAATGGACACTTTTTTATTTTTTAAAAATTTAGTATAAAATGAAAATCTCATGCCAACAAAATTTAATGAAAAAATTATTTAGAGAGACATTTGGGTTATGAAACAAAGTTAAGTGACTTTCTGAGTTAACTACCCATAGTTAATTGATTTTCTGGGAAATTTATCCATAGTTAAATGACCATTTGAGATATCATCTCGGAAATTTGGCTCTGTGGCTATTACATCTGGACCGATCACTTGCCAACATAAAGAGAAGAATACCATGATGTATCCATCTGGTTCTGGGGCTTTGTCTCCTGCACATGCTTTTGACACAATCCAGGATCTCTTGTGGCTCAAAAGGTGCCATCAACATCATTTTGTCCTTTGCATTATCATGGGGCAATCCCTCATGTTGAAGTGTGGTCTCCATTCCTCAGTCTCAGAGTAAAGTTCTTCATAGTAGGAGACTATTTCCTCCAGGCCAAATTGGGGCACCACTTGGGATGGGAATGACTCAGCCACATGCATCATTTGATGAAAGCACTATAGTCGCCTCTGATAATTGGTTTGTCAACCACACTCTCTCTTTCTTAATGTCAGCTGGGTCTGTCAGTTTCTCCTCCTACTGTTTGTTAGCAATCTGTGTTTAAAAACCAGAATTACTGATTTCGATAAACTTTGCAGAAACACGAAGTAACCAAAGTTTAATAAACCAGTAAGAATAGATGAACAAAAATTAATTGACAAAACTAAAATCTGTAAAAAACGTACCACAATCCTTTGAAAAAACAGAATCAGAAAAAGATCAAGCCCACTGAATGCACAGTGTACCCTTAAGGAAATTATTCCCCTCTAGTATCCGAGGTTTGATTTGGAATATGTCCTCCCAGGATAGAATGATCTTAATCACCAGTGTATTGATACCCAAAACTCTGGTGTCAGCGAACCACTCAACAGCAGTGAAGTACACGAAGAAATTTTGTGTAGAAGAAAAAGAAGAAATCAGAAAAATTCGTAAGGAATAAGTCTGAGGAATCAATGTATTTATAGGCAAGAGGAATTGGTTGCAACCTTTCAGAACAGTCACTTCCAACAGCGGGAGATTTAAATAAAACGGGTCGCGCGTGGATCCGAGTCTCTCGATCGATCATTTTCCGAAGCCGAGCCGAGCCGAGCGACGACGACGGCGCGAGGGGGGTCCCTCTTTCCAACCCTTTTAACAATTATTAAGAGTGTTTCTATATTTAAACTCTCCTATTTTTCTTTCCACCACCGATGAGGGACAAATGCCTTTTCAATATAGCATAAGAGGACTTTTCAAGTTTTCAACTCTTCAAGTTCCCAACTTTTCAAGTTCCTCTCTTTTCATCTTCCCTCTATTTCCCATTAACCCTTGCTACATACCCAACACTGTTAGCTTATCAGTGTCTTGACTCTCCTGTGTGCATTGGCTGTTCTGTGAAAAAAAATAGTATTCCTATCACCTTGTTTCAGCCATAGTGTCCTAGATCTTTGTCTCCAAGCAATCTCCTCATGTCTTGCAATATCTTCAAATTCCATTGATAAAGCCAATCTTTTGGTTATTTCATCTTCTGTTAAAAGCTTCTGATCTGGGATTTCATCCAGTTTGTAAACTGATTTAATACACTTGCTTCTGTAGTCATAGTTTACCTTAGATTACTCCATTCCTTCAACTTCTTCTTCAGAGCTTTCAATTTGAAGGTCAGAATGTAGTCAGACCTTCCAGTGCAATAGAAGGATTTCCCCAGTTCTTTATCCTGTCACTAAAGTCTTCTGTTTGAAGCCACCAATTTTCAAATTTGAAGTAAGAATTGTTATGTTCCAGTTACCACATTGTAGCATCAATGGTGGGTGATTGTAAGTCACTCTGTGCATGATGGCATGAAGGACTGCCTTGTGTTCCTGAAGCTTGTATCCCATTCTTCTGAATTAAGAACCTATCCAATCTTGCTGATACTGTCTTGTCTATCCCCTTATTTCTTTGTTCTCCCCTGTACTTCTAAGTGTACAATACGGTTGTTTCTCTTATGAACATTGGTAATGTGATGAAAGAACTTAGTATTTCTGTCCCTCTTTCATCCATAAGGTCCTAGACCTTTGTGTCCATGCAATCTCCTCATGAATATGTAGTTCTTCATAATCCATGAGAACAACTGACTGTTGACCGATTCTTCCTCTGTCAGTGCTCTCTACTATCAAGTAAAGAGTCCAAGCTTCCATTTGGCAGAGCAACTTAGACCTTTGGATCTTCAGGTTCCCTTGTTCATTCTAACTCCATTTCTTAAGCTTGCCTTTGAGGGCTTTGAGTTTACAAGCTAATATGTAGTCAAATCTTCCTGTGAAGAGAAAAAGAGTTCCACCAAGTTTAACTTATCTATAAAACCTTCTGTGTTCAACCAACAATTTGCAAAGTTGAAATAAGATTTTGAATGTTCCTAGGACCCACAAAGAGTGCTAAAGGAACATGATAAAATTGTAGAAGTGTTTGTTTTATGTTGTTGAAGTGCTCATTCCATTCTAAGGAAATCAAAATTCTATCTATTCTGGATGTACTAGTTTTTGATGTATAATTTCTAATTCTTTCTCCTTGATGGTTGTTACCTCTTACATGTTAATCACTTGTGACTATTACAGGCTGTGTGTTGCTTTCTTGGGTTCAGCTTGGGAGCTTTTAAACCTTATTGGACGCTCCTCGTTTTCTGTGAGTGTTGCTTCATGATGCAGAAAAGTGGAGGGCCAGTTGTAAGAGAATGGGTATGCCACTAATACTATCTTCTTAGCCATGGGTTAATTGGTTTGAAGTATTTACTCATCATTTGATTTTCATCTGCAGCAACAAAAATTACTGGAGTGGCAGCTCGCACATCCTTCTGGTTCTGCGGAAGAAAGCCTTGATTGGATGAAGCAAACACAATCAAAACGTGTGAGAACTGAGTAGTTTTACACTAGTTCGTTTAGGGTTGGGGTTAGGGGACAGAAATATCATATCATTTTTCTTTTTGTTGGTGTACTCTTTACATACGGGTGATTTTGTGCCCCATTGTTAAAATCAACTTATTTATGTTGAAGACAAGATATCAAACTTGGAAAAAGGAAAATTAAAATAACCTTTCAAGATCTTTAATCCCACAATAATAATTTGAAAAATACAAGCAAAAGCACAAACCGTTCAAAGTGCTGCCACGAAGATTTGGACCTTAAAAATTAAGAATGAATCTTGATAATACTTTCCGAAATCAACCTCATAAACCCATAGACAACTCGATAAAACAATTTTAACCACAACTTCAAAATAATGTGTTCAATTTGTCTTTAAAAGGTACAAAATCTAAAAATGTTATTTGTGCAAATCTCATGATAAATTAGAATAAGTACACCTAAGTGAAGAACATGAGGAAGTGTACATCTTTTATTGAATCGCCTTTATGTGTGTATATATATATATAGAGGTAGTCCTATAATCAAAAGCATCAAAAACCCAAATTAAGCACCACTACCGTAATGGCGTCAGTGTCTCAGTGCTTTGTTAGCTCAGGAATTAGCAGAGCATTTCTTTCTCGTTCACCGATGCTATCTTTTCCACAAACTCATTCTTAAACAATACATTACCACCAAACCCTATCTCCAATAATGATATAGGGTTTGGTGGTAATGTATTGTTTAAGAATGAGCTAAACCAAGATATACCATTGGAGAAGAAGATTGAAAATTTGTACACTGATGAACTTGGAGATTTGTACACTGATGATATACCGCTGCTTCCTAGTATGAGCACACTTTCATTTGATGCTACAGTGAAGTTGAAGCTTTACCAGGTTTATTATTTCTCCCAATTTTATAGATCTGAAACTGTCTGTTGATATTTATTCACATTTATTCACTATTCCCTTGTAATTTCAAACTGTGTTATGCGTTATTTAGATTTCAAATTGGTCAGTTTTGATGTTTGGTATGCCCTTTATCTGATGTTAATTAGATTTATATTTAGATTTCAGTTTTGTTTTTGTTATCAGGTTCAACTTTGATTAAGCACATACCTTGTTTATTTCTTGTAGTTGTTTAGAATTAGATATGCATTTATCTGATCTTGTAGTGTATTTCAATTTTGTAGGTTGGGGAATTAATTTACTTTTATCAGAATACCTCCAGACATGAAAAAGGAAGGTAAAATAAAAATTGGTGAGCCTCACTGACCGTTGATCGGTGTTTTGGATTGGCATGTTATTAGGGAAGGGGAAAAAATGAGTTGTCAACTATATTTATATCTCTCAAATCGCTGTTATAATCAATTTCAGGTGTGACATGTTTATTATCTACTTTGTGGCTGTGTTGCTGACTCAATCTGATTTTGAATTTTTTTTTGGGCTGTGGTTGACTCACAGATGAAATCATGTGAGGAACTAACCAAAAAAGAAGGACACAAATTTATTGTCTTACAAGTCCTCAAAGTAAATTGGCCCGCAAGAAGTTTATTCATCAAAATGGGTTACTATCCCGTAAGAGACAAAGAAGAGACGATACTTCTTATGAAAGAGATTTCACTCCTATCTAAGAGAATGCAAAGAAAGACTTAGAGAATTTTGGAAGAAGACTTTGTATTGCTTGGAAGAAGGCTTACAACTTGCTTGTTGCCTAGCAAATGAGGGGCACCTCTATTTATACTATCTCTTAGGGACTAAAGTGTAATTAATATTTATTTTACAAGTCCCTCTAATAATTACACTTTGGTTCCTCTCTAGAACTTTCTACATGTTCTAGGATATTCCAAAGTATTCTTAAAATATCTAAGAGTTTCTAGAGTCTTCCAAGGAAAGACCTAGCTAGGGATTTCTAAAGTCTTCTTAGAAATTCTCTAGGGAGTTCTAGAGTCTTCTACTAACCTCTCCACAACTCTAGATTCTTCTCCCTTATTCCGGTGCCGAGTTTGAACTGTGAACTGGCGGAACGTGACACAAGGCCTAAGACTTGACTTTTTTGTTACCTACAAAAATTTATCTTTTCTAGTATAATGTAAAGAGTAAAGACACCTAAGCCTTGATTCTAATTAAGTATATATAGTCTATTGTTAAACAATATACCTATGTTTTGCGCCATTCCATTCCTCTCATTAGTTTATCATTTTAATTTGAATAAGATTAAACTTAGTTTTCAGTTTCTGGAAGATCAGAATGATTGCTTCACTTCTCAAACTCGATATGTGCCTCATTGCAAATTGCACAGATAATGTCTCTTAAGATTGTGTTTTATTATTGTTAGGAGTGAGATTATTTGTGATTAGAAATTGCATCTTTTATTTTTCTGTAGACTATTTGTTTAGTATGACCTGAATTGTTAGTTTGTTATTAATTTTCGTTTTGAATTAATGGCCAATGAGTATAAGCCTAAGTAAGGGGGTAAAGGTTGAAAATTTCCAAGTAATTTCCCCCCTGAAGTCTATTCATATCAATGTATAACAGATCAATGCCAAAGCTCTTGATTGATGGCCCTTATAGATCACATGATTACAAGAAATACGATGTAGTCCTCTGAGTACGCCTTGGCATTGGAGCAACCCCTTTGATATGCATAGTAGAAGATGTGCTCAACAACATCAAGCAACAAAAGGACATTTCAGATGGCCTAGTCGAGAGTGGCCATAAGGGTAGTAAAAGAAGTCCTTTTGCTACTAAACATGCATACTTCTATTGGGTAACTCGGGAACAAGGCTCGTTTGAGTGGTTTAAGGGAGTTAATGATGACGCCTAATTGATCTCCACAATTACTGCACCAATGTTTAAGAAGAAGGTGATGCCCTGTCTGCACTAATCACACTATTCTTCATCAATCTGCAAGCTAAAAGTGGCGTTGACATTGTCTCTGGGACAAGGGTGACACATGTTACAATTAATCATCCTGCTGATCATAGAATTGGTTAGCGAAATAATCACCAAAATTACTGTCTAAGTTACTCCACTCATAACCATCTAACTCGACGTTTCGGACGTAATGGAACTGATAGAATCACCATTCAACACTCGGATCACGAAATGTCCAAAATCAACACTTTTAATATAACTTAACTCAAAAGCTCAATATCACTAAAATCTCACTTGATCGCATTGAAAACCATGTCAACCATCCCTGCAAAACATAATAAAAAGAGAAAATACATAAAAAATAAACCCCTGGACTTGGTCGGATAACTTACTTTAGTACTTAAACTACACGGGTGTTTAAATACCCCCCTTAACATCTTTTGAAGTGGTTTTTTTCCACCCTGAGGCTATAACACCACTCTCACCACCACATCATAGCCACGTAAGCACCACATCATAACCATGTAGGCACATGTCATTTATTTTTATTTCTTTTTTACTTATTAACTATTTTTTTTTAAACACTTTTTAAAATTAATTATATCAATTGATTAATTTATAAATGCATACCCCCACCCCCACCCTCTCTTTCTTCTTCCTTGTTGTTCACCATTATTCCAACCTACAAGGGCGTTTAAATACTCCCCTTAACATCTTTGAAGTGATTTTTTTTCACCCTGAGACTATAGCACCACTCTTACCCGCCACATCATAACCACGTAAGCACCACATCATGACCATGTAGGCACCATGTCATTAATTTTTATTTCTTTTTTACTTATTAACTATTTTTTCTTAAACACTTTTTAAAATTAATTATATCAATTGATTAATTAATAAATGCATACCCCCCTCTCTTTCTTCTTCCTTGTTGTTCACCATTATTCCAACCTCCTCCTCCTCCTCCTCCTTCTTCTTCTTCTTCCATACCCCTACCCCCACCCTCCCCCCCCCCTCTCTTTCTTCTTCTTTGTTGTTCACCATTATTCCAACCTCCTCATTCTTCTTCTTCTTCATTCAACAATTTTTTAAGCCACTTTAAAGAAGAAAATTCACATTATCTTTATTAGTTAGTTTCTTTAGGACGGCAGGGTCTATTTCTAAGTTTCCTGTATTTCTTTTTTCAGTTAGTTTAAGGGTAGTTACCATGGTTAGCACCATGACTTAAAAGTAGGACCATGATCTATTTCAGTTTCTTTAATTGTATGTTTATGTATTTTTGGTTATTTTTACTGAAATACAACTCTCTGCATAAGCTTTTCTCTTAGTCATCTTCACATTTAAATTCTTTGCATTCTTCTGCTTTCCTTTCTGTAGCAAACTAGACATTGTCTTCATTGTGTTATCTGTCATCAGTCTTACTAAAACTAACAGTTGGTATCAAAGCTTTCATCTTAAGGGATCTGTGATCGAGTTGGAGAAGCCATGGATGCTGAAGCAAGTTTCTCACCAATTGCTCCGCCGGTCTTTGATGGAGATAATTATCAGATTTGGGCAGTACGAATGGAGATGTACTTGGATGCTTTGGATCTCTGGGAAGCTGTGGAAGAGGATTACGATATTTCAACCCTACTAAATAATCCTACCATTGCTTAGATTAAAGCACACAAGGAAAAGAAGACAAAGAGATCGAAGGCCAAGGCATTTTTATTTGCTACTGTATCGTCAACAGTTTTCATGCGAATAATGTCTCTGAACACTGCTAAAGAAGTATGGGATTATCTCAAGGAAGAGTATTATGGAGATGAGAGAATAAAAGGTATGCAAGTTTTAAACTTAATTAGGGAGTTTGAATTGCAAAAAATGAAGGAATCTGAAACAATGAAGAAATATTCAGATAGACTTCTAAATATTAAAAATAAGGTGAGGCTACTCGACTCTACATTTTCAGACTCGAGAATTGTTCAGAAGATCTTTGTAACAGTTCCTGAAAGGTATGAAGCAACAATTACAACCTTAGAAAATACTAAGGATTTGTCAAAGATTAGTTTGACAGAGTTGCTCAATTCCCTGAAAGCTCAAGAGCAAATAAGACTCATGAGACAGGAGGTTACAACAGAAGGAGTACTTGTCAGTAAGCATCAAGTTAACAAAATTCAGAAGAAGAAAAATAATCAAGCAGTGTGTGAAGGAGAAACATTAGCCAACAACAAAACTAAGGGAGGAAGTGCGAAGAAAAGTTATCCCCCGTGTCACCATTGTGGAAGAAAAGGCCATGCACCATTCAAGTGCTAGAGGAGACCTGATGCTAAATGTAAGAAATGCAATAAGCTTGGACACGAAGCAGTGATTTGCAAGAATAAGGCCCCGCATTCGGAAGGAAATGCTCAAGTTGCTGATCAAGAAGAAGAGAATCATCTTTTTGTTGCAACATGCTTTTCAAGTAAGAGCTCAACAGATTCTTGGTTAATTGACAGTGGTTGCACTAACCACATGACTCATGATGAGATTTTATTCAAGGAGTTGAAGCCCACTGAAATTTCCAAAGTTCGAATAGGAAATGAAGATCAATTTCCTGTCAAAGGAATTGGAACCATAACTATCAAGACGAGCATTGGCACAAAGAAAATTTCAGAGGTTCTTTATGTTCCTGATATTGATCAGAATTTGCTAAGTGTAGGACATCTGATGGAAAAATGATTCAGGGTTTTCTTCGAAGATCATCACTGTCAAATCAGTGACACTACTGGAAATGAAATTTCTGGGTGAAGATGAGAGGAAGGAGTTTTTCCTTTGATCCAACAGAGAAAGAGCGACTAGCTTATTCCATGAAGGCAAGTGTAACAGAAACCTGGCACAAGAGACTTGGCCATTGTCATCTACAAGCACTATTATTGCTGGAGAAGGAAGATATGACAAGAGGAGTACCAACTCTAGTTGATCACTTACCAAGTTGTCAAGCTTGTCAATTTGGTAAGCAAAATAGGAAGTCATTTCCTAAAGCAACATGGTAGACTTCTCAAAGGTTGCAATTGATTCACACAGATGTTGCAGGACCTCAAAGAACACCATCCCTTAACGGTAGTCTATACTATGTTATATTCATTGATGACTATACAAGATTCTGCTGGATTATTTTTAAGAAATATAAATCAGAAGTGGCTGGAATTTTCTTGAAGTTCAAGAAGATGGTGGAAAATCAAAGTGGTTGCATAATCCAATCTTTGCGGTCTGACAATGGAAAAGAGTATAATTCTGAAGAATTTAACAAATTTTGTGAGGAAGCGGGTATTACTCATCAGCTTACTGCTCCATATACTCCGCAACAAAATGGAGTTAGTGAAAGGAGAAACAGATATATAATGGAGATGTCGCGGTGCATGTTGTATGAAAAAGAGTTGCCAAAAAGTTTTGGGCTGAGGCAGCTAATACGACAGTATTCTCCATTCGAGGCTTGGAATGGATACAAACCATCACTAAGCTTCATTAAAGTATTTGGTTGTGTTTGTTTCTTCCATGTGCCACAGGTTAAAAGAGACAAACTTGACAAGAAGGCACTTCTTGGAATATCTGTGGGTTATAGCTCATCCTCCAAGGCCTACAAAGTATATAATCCACAAACAGGGAAGATGATTGTCAGTAGAGATGTGCACTTTGCTGAGGACGAGAAATGGGACTGGAAGGACAATCAACTTTCAGTCAAAGCTTCAAAGGAGTAGGCACAGGAGCACTGGAAAAATGAGTTGGTGGATGATCTTCCAATTAGAGGTACAAGACTACTCTCTGACATCTACCAATAAAGTAATGTGGCAGTTTGTGAGCCTGTAGGGCACGATGAAGCACTTCAAGATAAAAAAATGGAGAAACGCTATGGAGCGGGAGATGCTAATGATCAAGAAAAACAAAACTTGGGAGTTAGTTGACCGACCGAAATATAGGAAGGTCATTGGAGTAAAATGGGTATTTAGAACCAAGCTCAATTCTGATGGTTCTATCAATAAATACAAGGCTAGGCTTGTTGTCAAGGGATATGCCCAAATATTTGGTGTTGATTACTCGGACACCTTTGCTCCAGTAGCCCGATTGGATACTATTAGATTGTTGCTAGCAATAGCAGCACAAAAGGGCTGGAAAGTGTTCCAGCTAGATGTGAAACCTGCCTTTTTAAATGGTGTACTATTGGAAGAAATCTATGTAGAGCAACCCGAGGGTTTCTTTGAGCAAGGAAAAGAAGAAAAAATTTGTCTGCTTAAAAAGGCTCTTTATGGCTTAAAACAAGCTCCAAGAGCTTGGTATAGCAGGATTGATGATCACTTGTTGAGTTTGGGGTTTGTACGAAGTGTATCTGAAGTTACTCTTTATGTCAAACATAAAGGAACTTATCTTCTCATTGTTTCCCTTTATGTTAATGATATCTAGGTGACAGGAAACAATGTGTGGCTGGTTGAAGAGTTTAAAAAGGAAATGATGCAAGCCTTTGAAATGACAGACTTTCTGGGAATGGAAATTAAGCAAGGCTGTGATGAAATTTTTATCTGTCAAAAGAAGTATGCTGGAGAGATACTTAAGAAATTTCATATGGAAAATTGCAAGGCAACAACCATACCAATGAATCCAAAGGAGAAGTTAAGTAAAGAGGATGGAATTGATCAAATTGATGAAGGAAATTTCAGAAGCTTGATTGGATGTTTGATGTATCTCACTGCTACAAGACCAGATATTCTATTTGTTGTAAGTCTTTTATCTAGATTTATGCATTGTGCTACTGAAATGCATTTGCGAGCAGCAAAAAGAATTATAAGATAAATTAAAGGTATTGTTGAATATGGTGTCAAATTCAAGAAGTGTGAGACTTTCAAGTTGCATGGATTCTCAGACAGTGATTGGGCTGGATCCATTGATGACATGAAAAGTACATCAGGATATTGTTTCAGTTTGGGATCAGGAATTTTCTCTTGGTGTTAAAAAAAATAGGAAACTGTGGCACAATCCACGGCTGAGGGTGAATTCATTGCTGCAACTGCAGCAGTAAATCAAACCGTATGCTGAGAAAAATACTTTCTGATTTGCATATGGAGAGAAAATTTAATACTGAGGTTCATGTTGATAATCAAGCTGTAATAGCCATTTCGCATAATCCGGTATTTTATGGGAAGACTAAACACTTCAACATCAAGCTTTTTTTCTTGAGGGATGTGCAGAAAAAAGGAGAAGTGATTTTTGTTTACTGCAAATCTGAAGATCAGCTAGTAGATGTATTTATGAAATCCCTTCCTGTCAGCAAGTTCGAGTTCCTAAGGCAACAACTTGGAATTTGCAGCTCCTAATACAAGGAGGAGTATTAGTTAGTTGCTTTAGGACTGTAGGGTCTATTTCTAAGTTTCTTGTATTTCTTTTTTCAGTTATTTTAGGGGTAGTTACCATGGTTAGCACCATGACTTAAAAGTAGGACCATGATCTATTTCAGTTTCTTTAATTGTATGTTTATGTATTTTTGGTTCTTTTTACTGAAATACAACTCTCTGCATAAGCTTTTTTCTTAGTCATCTTCACATTTAAATTCCTTATATTCTTCTGCTTTCCTTTCTGTAGCAAACTAGACATTGTCTTCATTGTGTTCTCTGTCATCAATCTTACTAAAACTAACAATCTTCTTCGAACCCTCTCAATGAATTTACCCTCTTGGAGAATGGATATTTTTGAAAGCCAATTTTTTATTGACAACTCAAATAAGAAATGAAGATTGCATAACAAAGTTGATCCAAAAAATATAAATTTTATGAGAAATGTTTGAATGATCTAGAAATCAAAATGGTCACTCAAAATTTAAGAAAGTTTACATTTGCCAAATCGACACCAATAATAGAGTGAAATCGACATCAATAAAATGACATTGGTATTGAATTTTACGGATTAGTAAAGACTAGTGAAATGAAAATAGCGGATAGAGGTGGAGATGAAGATGGAGGAGGAGATATTTCAATGGAGAAAGATATGTATTGAGGAAGACAACAAAATGAAAAAAAAGTTTAAAGAAATTAGAAAGGGAGCCCACTAATTTTATTTACCTCTCAATAAGAAAATTTATATATTTTAAAGATTTAATATATATAAAAAACTATTTAAATAATTTGTTATATATTGGCCAATAAAAAAAGGCCATGTGTAGGGCTTTAAAATTTAGGGTTTTTTCCCTCTTTTTTCACGCACTTTCAAGAGAGTGCACTCACTCTCTCTTCCACATCATTGCTTAGGGGGTGTTTTAATCACTTGAAAGATGTTAAGGGGGGTATTTAAACACCCGTATAGTTTAAGTGCTAAATTAAGTTGTGCTGTCAAGTTTATGGGGTTTTTTTTTATGTATTTTCTCTGATAAAAATGATAACACTAATGGAAAGGCAAAAATGATCATTTCACACATAAAAACAATTTCTCACGAAATAGGACATTACATTAAGATTACAGACTCAATGTCCATGTACAAATCACAACACATATTGTTATATTATAGGTGTTTTGATGATCCTCACAAATATAGGGACCCAATCCATGTCAGAGTTATCTCGTCCAAATTTATAATGGTGTACAAATGTAAAGTTGTCATGTCAGTGCGCTGGTGAAGTCGTCAGCGTACTTAACCAATAGAGACGAAAGGGATTGTTTGTCTAATGGGCAATAATTCATTTTGGTCGACATAATCAAAATGACAAACAACAAGAAGATTCATTCATTCAAAGAGAGAGAGCTAGCAAGTCTTTTTCAAGAACTCAAGCATAAAAAAATGCAGCAAGGGACATGGTCTAGGAAAGTGTGCGTACGTGAAAAAAATGAACAGACAGCTGTCAAAAGGTTGTCAACTCTTATATGGTTGGTTCATAGCCTTTGAGAACAACAAGCTCTCAGCCAATGGCCTTGTCAACTCTAACATGGTTAGTTCAATGAGCGGCGTAAAATTCTGCGCGGGTTTCTTCTCGAATTTCGGAGGAGGAGGATCAAAATGACTTTGTTGAGGTGAAGGCAGTTGACGATAATTTGGGCCATTTTGAAGGGCAGGTGCTTGAAACTTTGGGCCAATCATGTTAATAGTGAATCCTCCGCGATTAAACAGTGAATCACCATTGGCATTGGAAGTGACAGTTTGAAGAGTGACAATTCTTTGATCAATCAAGTCTTGAATTTTATGCTTCAAATTGATGCAATCCTCAGTGGTATGTCCAGCACCTCCTGAATGGTAAGCACAACGAAGATCGGTCCTGTAAAGTCTGGAATTGAGATTGACATTGACATTTTTTGGATCAATTGTTCGTATTAGACCAGCCACTTTCAATCTCTCAAAGAGTTGGGTTGACTTTCAACCAAATGAGTAAAGACTCGAGAAGGTTTCTTCAAAATCTCCTGACAAGAAAGATTGTAATTATTTCGTGAAGGTGGAGATACTTGGCGGTAACTTGAAGGATTTTGGTGAGCAGGTGTTGGTAGCTAGGAGGGGCATTTGGGTAACTTGACAATGATATTTGGTAACTCGATTGAGCATTTGGGTAATTTGGCAATGGAGCTTGGTAATTTGGATAATTTGGTGGTGGAGCTTGGTAATTTGATTGGATGGGGTGAGGATTTTGTGGAGCTAAAGGGTACGTTTTGGATGGTAAAGGCTTTTGAACATTGACACTGGCATGCCTCTTTGATTTTTGGCTTGATTCAAATGAGATAGAGAAAACATCTTCCCTCTTCTTTCACAATGGTCCCGAGGATTCATCTTGGAGAGTCATTTGAATGATTTTTCCGGTCTTGAGACCATCTTCAGTAGTTTCACCAATTTTGACTATCTCACTGAACTTTCCTCCTAAAATGAGCAACATCCTATTGTAGTACTCCGGCTCTTGATTGCGCACA
Source organism: Solanum raphanifolium (assembly GCA_036250405.1). Taxonomy (NCBI): domain Eukaryota; kingdom Viridiplantae; phylum Streptophyta; class Magnoliopsida; order Solanales; family Solanaceae; genus Solanum; species Solanum raphanifolium. The sequence goes on along the minus strand of JAJOOE010015104.1, from coordinate 7,623 downwards.
AAAACTTCAATAATTTCTTTCTCGGTCATGGGAGGTCTAACCTTTGCAGCTTCTCTTCTCCAACGATAGTCATATTCTCGGTAGCTTTCAGTAGAATTTTGTTTGATTCTCTCTAAAGAGTATCGATTAGGGATGAATTCTACATTGTAACCAAACATTTCAATGAAGTCTTTAGCCAAAGCATTCCAACTTGGCCACTGGTTTATTTCTTTAGACTTCGACTAAAGAGTCGCATTAACAAAGCCTCATAAACAATTCCAAAGCTTCTCCTTTTAGACTTCGACTAAAGAGTCGCATTAACAAAGCCTCATATTTCCCAACTCCAATGAGTTGATCACAATAAACCCTCAAATGAGTCAAAGGATTTTCAACTTCACTAGAAGTGTCAAATTTTGGTACTTTAAAACCTTCTGGAAGCTCGAAATGTGGATGACGACACAAATCTTCATAATTCAACCCCATAATGTCTGGGGTGTATTGAACGTCCTTCATTGCATTCATAACTTCCTCTTTGATGCTTTGCTCAGCCTTTCCTTTTATGACCTTCCACTCCTTCTCCTTCTTTTCACAATAATCGAGTTCAAAATGTGTAGTAGAGAAAGGATATGATTCTGGTGATATTGGAAAATGAAATGCAGTTTTTAGATGTATGGGTTGAGTGGTAGATGGGTTTTGGACAATTTGAGTAGGGATTTGATAGATCGAAGGAAAATTCTGGAAAACGTTGGTATTTAAATTTTGAGGAGTAGGTAAATTTTGGTGTGAGGAGCTAGCATGATATGGGTTAGGGGTGGTTAAGTCGGTAATGGGAGGTTTTGGAATGGTAGCTATGGTTGAATTGTTTGGAAAACATTCGGATGTTGGATCCGAAGTAGGAAAATGGAGTAGAGCTCTTCCATTGTCTAGAGTAGGAGTGTTGGCAACAATAGCCAGATTCGTCAAATCTCTGGTCTTATCCATTTCAGCCCTCATTTCAGCAATCTGTTGGAATAATTATGCAATCAACTTGTTCTGTTCAGCAATGAAAGGGGCATTCACAGTAAATTCATTCAAATCAGTATTCTCAACAGTTTCAACCATTTTCTCTTTGCATTTTGACAAACATTGGTCTGAGAAGGAATCTTTAGACCTTGTGAAGTATGGATGTTCAACTATTTTCTCAACACAAATCGGTTTTGAGTACCTGACAAAGAAAAACAACTCGGCAAATGTGTTAGTCTGTGTCGATGATAATTAATACAAAATATCACACACATTACTGTAAACACATAAGAGTTGCTTCATTTGAAGATAAACTAGCCCACATATATAGAGAAATGACTAGATAGATAGGAATTTGTCTAATTGATTTTGAGCCTATTGAATCGGAAATGTCGACTTGAGTCGGGACAAAGTCGATTGTATCTTTCATTGAGATGCAACTCTAATTTCTTTGTAAGAGTTGGAAATATAGAATTTCTCAAAAATGGGGACCGAGCCTTGAAAGGCTGCCTACGTATCTCACGGAGGAGAATTCAGGTCCTACGTAGTTCGACCCTTGAATGTCTTTTCGATTTGAGACGAGTTAACCTTTTTCTGAAATGACAAAGTAAGATTTGAAAAAAGGAAATTCGAATTTTGTTGGGAAACTAAAGACTCGAGGAGTATTTGGACGCACTTTTGATAGTGACTTGATATTTATGCTTAAGGGGTTCTAGAGAAATTTCCAAAAGGAGTGAGCTAGAACTTGGTTAGGAAACGGAATATAATCACAAAATGGCTTAGGTTGAATTAATTGAACTTTGGGTTGTTCCATCAAGTAAATGAAATGGAATGAGGAACACGATCTAACATCAAGCAATCACATCACTAACAATTAGAATATAATCACAAAATGGCTCAACAAAACTTGATTAAAACAGGAAGAACGAAGCATCTTCGTCACTCTAAGCAAGAGCACCCACATTGAAGGTATCCAGCAGACACTTGGATACCTCAACCATCCCAGAAAACAGAATCCCAAACTGCTCCACTAGTTCTTTTAAACCAGAATAAAATCAAGATTTACCAGATTTTAGTGAATCAGTTCCACATGATCTCTGCGGTGACCTTTTTTAGAAATCAAACTACAAGAACAGAAACTAAAAGGTGTAAAGCAAGCATGCTTTTCCACTCTCTTTCGTACAGTTCAGAATAACTGCTAAATTGAGCAAGGGGAAAAACTGATGAACATGTAAAGAAAAGATGACAGCAAGTTGTACTAAGTTTCAAGATTATGAATATATTCGTACTTCTAATTTTAGCTCTCTCTCAGATTGTACTTGACTCTACTCCTACTCATTTGCAGTTATCCTTAAGTGGTTTAACATATAATTCGTGTACTGATTTCCTCTCTAATAAAGTATGGACTATGAACAATATTAGACCAAATACATAGACAACCCGTAAAGTTATCAATCAGACAGACACCTAATGCATGCCTAAAAAACGCCTATTGAGCTATCAACAACAATAATCATTTAAAATTTAAAAACAAAAGAGAAGGAATAAGTACCAGGGGAGGCAAAAATAAATAAATAAATTCTATTAGAACCAGTAGAACAGAATGATCCGTACATGTATGGAAGAAAAATCTTTCAAAATTCAGGTCCTAAAGAAGTTTATACTCTTCTACTTGAGATTTGAATTTGTCTAAAAGGAAGAAATATCACATAATTAAAGGCTTTCCTAAGATTACTAAATCACTTTATTGACCACTAGGTTACTCCTTAGATGTGATGATGATCATTCGACATGTTAAGTACTATTTCTTTGTGGCAATTAACTGAAGTTGGACTGACAGATTATATGGTAATAAGTTAAAGTATATAAGGCAAAAGTTGAAGGAGCTGAAGCCACACTTAAAATTGCTAAACAATAATAATTACAGAGGAGCCACAGAGAAGACCCAACTCATCAGACACTATTTAAACGTAGTACAGTCCAGCAGCCACAAGTGACCAAATTAAAGGAGCAGTTGAGTTAAAGTAATAGTCGAGATGCTAGAACAAACATCATTTGTAGGATATTAAAATTCAATAACCTATAGAGAAGAAACATAATAAGGATATGCACTCATCTTCTCCAATATTGGTGGCAAGTTTACCCGCCAACTGTTGACACTCAATTTTGGCTCTCCACATTTAACTATAGTAATAATTATAATTATAATAATAAAATATATATGTTATGAATTTTATAGGAATACAAAAGGATTTTTAATTATTTATTTGACTTGATAAATTTATTTCATAAATGTGATTTCTTACAAAATTAAATATATTGTATTACTACTTACTTTCTCATTTTTTTTAAAAATAAGTGTCGTTCTTAAGAATCGAATCTATTTTTTTTGTTCAAATATAATTCCTTTTGTCGCAATAGATATTTTTCGTGCATTTATTAAAATTGCAAAGCTTGGTTAATTGATGATTTACTAATTTATATTAATTTAATTTTAAGAGTGACTAATTTTATCAAATAAGCTAATCTTGCAAAATAATTATCACTTACGGCTATTTAATAAAGAAAGTAGTTATAATTTAAATGAATTCAATTTGAGCAAATTTGGCAATCCAAGTCTTATTAAACCAGCCAATCCGTGTATGCCACGTAGGCGAGCACATGGATTGTGTTTCTTTAGATTCGATCTCAGCCTTACAATCTAATCTAATGGCCTTAATTAATTCATCCTTTTACTATTTATATATATATATATATATAATTATTATTTATTTTTAAACTCTTTATTTTTACCAACCGTCCGATCAAATGATCGGACGGACCAAATTAAATACCAAAGCTTTTCATCTTTTCCCAAAATTGTACAACCCCTACCGCCCCCTAATCTTTCAACTCCCCAAGTTCCTTCTTCCCCAGACGTTTCACCCATTTCCCAGATCCTGCCAAAGGAAACGGTTATGGACCGCCGGAAAACTAGAACATCCGGCGGTTTCCAGCATCATCTCAACCCCCATCGCCTCATAGCTTCTCCCCCTTCCCCAGGCGTTCTCCATCCCCATGCCCCGTCACTCCTTTGTCCCATCAAGTTCGGCCATGAACCGCCGGAAAACAACAATATCCGGCGGTATCTTGCTTTATGTCTCCTCCATCATCCCTTCAACAACAAAAGGAGACACCCTATGCCGCCTATACCTTATCCTAACGGCTTCAAAAATCTGAAAAGGTGATATTGATTTGATCTGTAGCAGCAGCTCTCTACTTTCCAATGAGTATTTTGATTTCAAATTCGGAGTTTTGAGTCTGATTTTCACCTATAAAAGGATGGTGTTTTCCCATCCGAAAAGGACCAAGAACCATAGAGAAAAACGAGGGAGGAACATCCAAAAAGAGAGAAGAGATCCGAAAATTAGATCCAGGAACATCCAAAAACAATTCGAAATTCAATCAAGTTAAAGCATATTTCACTTTTTTAGAGTTCAAAACTTTTTCATCTTTTGGTCCTTCTGTTTTGACTTTAAATTGGAATCCGGAGAAGAGTGATCGGAATCCTTGACGTTGAAGCTCTTGTTTGCTGCTCCAAAGAAGGTAAAATTTTCTTTTTCTCTGTGTTGCTTCGATAGTTTTGTGTTTTCTGTAATCCTCTATGTGTTGCTTCGATAGTTTGTGTTTCCTATAATGTTTTGTATGTTGCTGATCTAGTTTTCTAAGCTTGAGCTGATTAGTTTCTGTACTTCCTGCTTTCGTTTTGTGTGGAGATTTGTTAGGAATTTTATACATTAGTATTAGTTAGAAGCCTGGATCGTATGTGTCGCTGCATGTATTGATAGTAATCTGGATATGTACTCTTTCGCTAATGCATTCTATCTTGTTGTATTGATTTATGAATCTGCTAGTTCTACCTCTCTTAAAAAAATAATCTAAAAATGCTTTTCTTTGTTAGATTTTAACAGTAAAGTTCTACTTCAATACATTTGTTAATGTTCTCTACGCTTCCACATTTTCTATCCTAGTTCCCCTGTTAAAAGACTATCATCTAAGCTTGTTTTGCTTTGAATTTTCTTTAAAAACTCTGTGCTACACAGTTGCTCTATCGTGATTTGATTTAGAATCTATTAGCTCCTCAAATTATGTCCTTCCCTTTGTTCTGTGCATCTGTTAAGTAATGAGGAATCAGTTGATCCATCCTAGATCCCTTCAAGAATGACGTATTTGGTTCATAAAATCGATAAAGTCCAACTATAGAAGTGATCTCATATTTTATGCATTAGTTCCCTGCTGAAGACCTTGACGTCAAGTTGCATGTTTCCTTTAGTTTAACATCATAGCTCATTGTAGCTTCACTTATGAAACTAAAAATCTGCTATTGATCGTTGGTATGCTTAAAACAAAATCTTAAGGTCTAGATGTAAATTCTTACCTCCCAATACAGTTCAAATCTAGTCCATGTCTTTCCTTAAGTTCCCTCGTATTTAGCTCGCATTGAATCCTTGCTGCTAATATGAAAATGGGGTTTAGTGTTAATTGGTTATTATGATCAAATCATGACAAGTTAAATTCATATTTTACTTCCTGTTTTAAGATAGTTGTAGAGTCTTTGACTAAGTGATGCAACTCGATTCTCAATTTTTTTTTTAGTTCTCTGTTTTAATTTTCAGAGTGGGCCAATGTTGTTCTACGTGACTTGTTAATATGATTATATGTACGTGTTTATGCGGTTTGAACATATATTGGAAATGTATGGTATAGGAGGTCGACTGCCAGAAACATTTGTTTGTCTTTCCTGAGTTTGATTTCATTTTCTTGTAGAAACTCTCTATTACTTCCCTTAAAATGACAATGATATGTGCCTATCTTGACATGAATTCTTTTGTTTTCCCTCAAAGCTATAAGTTAAGTTAGTTTAAATTTGGAATGATCAATTCTCTCAAACTTTTCCATTATGTGCACTTAGTGTAATTTTCCTTCCACTGCATCACTGGATCTTGGTTTGTTTCAATTGGAATTCAGCATGAGGGTCCTCCTTGATTACTTAGTATATTCGTGTAATTTAATCGGTAACATGTGTTATGCTAATCCTTTTCTTTTCTTTATTGCACATGTACACTTGGAGCACATTCGGAGTTGTGATACGACTCCATTCATCTATCCAAATCAGATTTGTGCTCGCCTATGTTATCGCTTGTGTCTAGCAGCCTTCATCACGTCAATAGTGTCCTACGCTTCCTCCCCACTTCAAAGTTTCACGTGTTTTATATATACATATATGTGTTGCTATTTTGACTAACATTTTCCATATTAATGCTTTATATTTATATTCATGCTTGCTTTTATTTTTGGGTTTATAGAAATCAACTAAGAACGATAGTAAGACATAGTCGTTCATCTCCCATCCCTCTAGATATGAAGTTAGTACGATCACTTGGCTTAGGACGACACTTTCGAATTTAGTTTTCAATTGTTACTTACCATATCTTTGGTCACGAAAGCTTAACATTTAAAAGAAAGTGAACCTGAGAGGAACCCATTTTTTTAGAGTACAACGTATTCATTTTTGATATGTTTTAATAATAAAATAAGGGTTGAAAACAATTGTATAGCAATTTCATAAAGTGCAGTTTTTTTGAGGTGTCAACGTACAAATTTATCTTGAAAATTGCAAAATTTTGAGGGGTAAGAACTGCAACTTTAAGCAGCCCGGCAGTATAAATTTTTTCTGTGCAAAATATATATACATTTTTTGGAGTAAAAAGCTATGTTATGAGATTTTGTGATGCGGCATTTTGGGGTTCAAAAATGATGCATTTTCAGTTTCAAAAGAGTGCAGATTTTAAAAGTTTTTTTTTTTTAAAAAAAAATCACGTTTAAGGGGCTTCAAAGTATAGCAAGTCATGTCTCAAAAATCATAACCTTGAAGACAAGAACGCATACTTTTCTAGAACTTATAAAAAATAAGAATGTAAGTTGTTAGATAAGTCCCAATAGCTAGACCTATTTTATATTCTCTAATTCACCCCCTTTACGAAAAAAATAAATATATATTTGTTATTGTCACTTTCCAAATCAAACATTACTAAAACATTTTAATCTTTTTAACATGTTATTTCAATATTTTAGATATGCCAACAGGTACAAATATAAGGTGCATACATATATATGTCATATGCAAAAAGGTACAAATCCTATATTTTTTAGTTTTCTCTAATCCGTAACTCATTATTTTGTTACACTTCATATTATTTTATCTCATATCTACTATCTCTTTTACTAATATTATTTATTTATTTTTATAATTTATAAATTCCTACACTTTACACATATTATTTTACTAAATCTAATCTATCATTAACTTATCCTTACGTGTAAATAAATAATAAACATTCACATGTTTTACACAACTTACATGTATATACTACACTTTATAATAAACATATTTAAGATCACAAACCTTTATATAATATTTTAACATTTTATTTTATTTTATTTTAGAAAACTTCATTCTATATATTTTCATTCAAATTACACATCACATATTACTACATATTTGCATTCAACTACTATCTTATTTTTCACGTCTTAATAAGACGACATATTTTCGCAAATTCAATATCTATATATTTTAGGATAATTTTATTATGATACAAC
>JAJOOE010015103.1:0-30409 GCA_036250405.1 Solanum raphanifolium | reverse complement strand
ATATATAAATAATATTTTCAGTTTTTTAACCTACGTATTTTATAGAGATTTTTATTTAAGCTCATTAATATTACAAGTGAAATAATCCTTTTATGAGTTTGTTTCAAAATCTAATGTTAAAAAAAGGTTATCTTTTATGATTGTTATTTTATAAGACATGCACTAAGTATGTACGTTATCAACAACAATAAAGTTTAGCGGCAATAAATATGCATATTAACAAAGAGTGCTCAATCATTTATCGATAGTAATTAATTATCATTAAATTCAATATCTATATAACTTTAACGCGTTCTTTAACTCAACCTCAGTTAAATAATAATCATATATATTATTGTCAAGCCCATCCGTAAGCTGTACATGTCTTCTAGAGATGGGCTCGGAGATCAATAACTCACATCGGACGTCAAACGTAGATGCTAACGGGCTGTTTGGGGTTGTATTCTTCAGGACATATCCTTTTGGTACAGACTACAGAGTGCAGAAAAAAATGTCTTTTTTTGCACAGGACTCGATAATTGTTTTTAGAAGATTTATACGTATTTCATAATGTTAAGAGCTAATTATATCATATTTTTATTTTTTTTCAAATTACAAAAATCTCTTAAATTTGATAGAGTCCGGATACACACCAAAACATCCCAATATATTGTGTCTCGATTTTGGATACATAACGTCCCGATACATCACGTCTCTCGATTTCAGATACATCACTTAACATTCTGATATTTCACGTACATTCTGATACATCTTGTAAAGTGATGTATCCGACCGATTCATCTCGTTCTCGGAGAATAGGAATTTTTGTAATTTTTTCAAATGATAGGAAGTTTTAAGTTCTTTTTTTTATTTTTATTATTCTAAAAATTTGCAAAAGTTTATTTTTTATTTTTTATTTTTTATTATTATATTTCATTTTCTTCTTGTTCTCAACCTTACTTTACGTGTTTCCATGTAATTTTCTTGTATTATCTATCTCTTTATGTCATGCTTATTTTCTCATTAGCATAATTTTATTAGTATTCTAATTTTTAAATTAAAATAGAATTATTGTTAAGTAAGGTTATAGACTTACGTTTTCTTTATTAAGAAAAAATAAAAATAAATCATATTTATTGCTATGTTGAAATTTTTTATAAGAGTATTATGTTAATTTTTTTGTTTTGAATTTATAACCTGTGTTATATTTTCACTTTCATTTGTTTTAGTAATATTGAATTTACATTGCACGTGATTTTTAATTAGACTTGATAGATTATATTTTTGTCAAACATTTAATAGTTTATGACATTTTATTTATATATTATTCTTTTTATCAAACATGCATTTCACGATGTTCGTAGAAACTTCATATTTTTAGTTGTTACGATCAATTCAATTGAAATATATTAATTTGAAAAAATATAAATCAATTCCTTTTTCATAATATTAGTTACAGAAAATATGTTTATTAATTAATATATTTTCAAGTGACTTTCCAAACAGACCCTAAATGTAGTAGATAATTTTTAGGGAAAAATGTCTAAAAATATATTCGAACTTTGACCGAAATTGCTGTAACAATCCCAAACTTTGGGCAGAACCTTTTACCCCTGCACTATTTAATAGTGTATTTTGAAGGTATATATGTGCCCACGTGGACATAATAAATATTGCATCATTATAAATAGTAACTTGTCCACGTGGACACATATATACCTTTAAAATACATTATTAAATAGTGCAGAGGGGTAATAGGTTCTCCCCAAAGTTTGGGGTTGTTACACCAATTTTGGTCAAAGTTCAAATATATTTCGAACAAGTTTCCCTGTATGAAACAACTTTTTGGTCTTTAAAATTTCATTAGAGGTTATTTTAGACACTTGACATTAAATGCAATGTGGCATCACATTAACATCTTATTGGTCATTTTACTTTCCCACTTCCCCTATCCATCCAATTCACTTTCTAAATAGGACTAGAACAGCAAATGAAAAATGAATAAATTTACAATTTTTGTAGAAATGATAGGTTCCAGTGCAGCGACGTCGCCTACTCCGACATCCGCCGCCGTGCCGTAAATGGTGGAGTGGGCATCGATTCTCTCAGCCAATAAACGATACCTCCCTTTGCCTACCGTTGGTTAAACCATGAGTAGTCGGGGCAGATTTCACATGCAAAAAAATAGCAAAAGATTCTTTATCACATACCCAAGTAAAGTAATTAAAAAATAACATGGATGCAGCCAGTTGAGCATGTGTATGGATATTATGCACTTAAGAAATCATTTTGAGGAAAGCATACAGTGATGAATTGGTCAACTTTTAATTAAGTAGAACAGTGACATGGAAAACTTATGCAACAGTGAACATAAACTCAAGCTTAACACAAAGTTGCTTTTAAAATCAAAATTTAGATACAATCTTCACACACTGAGGGGTTTAGAGCATGCATCTAAATATGAGAATATATACATACTGATTTAAGGAAAAAAAAGACCGAACAAGATTGATAGCTACCAGCAGATAGCTTAAAAATAAATAAATAAATAAATAGTATATATACTCTAGCTATTCTTAAAGAGAGCAGATATATAATTATACACCAATGAATTTAGAGTTCAAACCGCAGACCATGCATGATCTCTTTAAAATAACACTTGATCAACAACCCAAGTTTGTCATGACTCATGATCAACTCAGACCCAAAGTCATTTTAAGTATAGCTAGGAAGAAAATATGCATGGCTATATCCAAACATGACAACATCCTTTGACGAAAGCAAGAAGAATGCAAATAACACAACGATCGCTAAATCATTTAATTTGGAGAAGACCAGATTAACTCACTTTGCGCATATATACCACACTGAATCAAACCACCATCATAAAACACGTCATTAATATTTTGACCCGAAATTCATGGAAAAGCAAAACACTAAAACGAGGAGCCAAATGCACCTAATAGCAGAACTTATTGCCTTTTATGTATCCGTTGCTATATATGATGAACTTGCTTCTCATGATGTCAACGTTGGAATGGAAATTGTAGATGCCGTTTGCTGCACGATTCTGGGCTTGGGTTGTTGCTGAGTCGGCTCGGCTCGGCTCTGTTGGTATTGCTGATTGTGATTGTGAGAGTAAAAGGCCCAAAAAAAGGTCTGAAAATTGAGTTAAAGATAGGGTATGAAAGTGGCTAAAATTGTAATAAAGAACTAGCCAAGTGAATTAACAATCTAGCCCAAATTTAATTAATTAGGGAATTCAGCCAAAATTTAAATGAGACAAACTTATATAAAGTAAATACTGAGCTTCTTAATCTTAACGAAATAAACTAATTAACTTAATTATGAACTAATTAACTCAAAATTATAACCATAATTTAAACTAAAGTATTTAACTAAAATGTAAAATCTTTTGTTATGATTTTTCAAATATCCTTAAAATGTACTAATTATATACAGAAATATATAAAACTACATATTATTTATAAAAATTACTAAAGAATAATTTGAGAAAATATTGTGAACTTTATAAAAACTAATTATTTTAAATCGTTCGGAATTTAAGAAGTTCGATGATTAATTCATATAGTGGATGGCCGAAATTGGGTGTCAACACTACTCATCACAAGAACACTCAATTCGTAAGGTTCATGCTGAAATATAGACATGAACGAATCAACTCAATAAAAGCTTTTGAACTTTTCTCTTAAACTCAGTTTAGTTTTGAACGTGCATTAAGACAAGTAATTAGGATATGCAGGAATTTTCAAAGGTAAATGGAGCCTATAGGAGCTAATATAGAAAAGGGAAATGTGACCACAACTTAAAGAAACATGCGTCGGATGAAACAAGGAGAGATTGACCCTACGACCCCTTGGCGTACTATTGGCGCAGGGCGCCATGCCTTGAACTTCAGAAGTCAGGCCTTGGCGCACTGCTGGCGTGCCGCCCCAGGCCCTGAACTACTGAATTTCAGCCTTGGCACTTTCATGGCGCGCCGCCCCAGGTCCTTCACCATCACCCCAATGAATTTTCAATTAAGCTTAAATTAGGACCTCAAATTAGTTTAGAATTAGGAAATTATTCCTAAACTTCTTGTTTCTCAAACCCAAAACCAATACATGAGAACTTTCTTACAATTCCTTTAGAAAAACATAATATTACTAAATCAATAGGGTTCATGTGATACTAAGCATGAACAACACTATAAGAATCACAAAACAAAAGAATCAAAACCTCAATTGTTAAAGGACTGAATTCAATATCAAGAACTACGAATGAAACCTTAGAAGTAATGATTTCTTTACTAATTTGAGATGTATGGCATGAGGATGAATAAGTCCAACATTGTGAGAAGCCTTACATATCTGGAAAGAACAAAGGTTCTTGGCGAAATCGATGGAAACTTGAAGAACGCTTGAACCCTAGCTTTTTCTCCTCTTGAAACCTTGCTCTAATTTGTCTAACTGTTAAAGAACATGAAAAATTGTTTTAAAGTTGCCCAGACCCTTAATTAGGTGAAGAAAAATGTGGTTAGGCTTAGTATGGATGGAAAAAGACCAAACTACCCTCTAAATATGATTGAGGTGTCTTAAAAGAGAGGCTTCACTAAAACGAGCATATCTTTTTACTCTAAGCTCGAAATTAAGCAAACTTGACGGCGTTGGACAGAAAACTCAAAGACCTTTAACTTGATAGGTCAAGGGCCACCTAATTCTTTATGTACTAAGAGATATGATCATTCTAGTGAGCTTAATTCATATCCAGAATTATTCCACACTCAAAAATTGACCTTAATTAACACATTAAAAAATTTAGAATCACTCGATACAATCTTATTCACAAATAAAGAATGGTTCGAGTCTTAATTTAGAAAATTTCGAGGTGTTATAGATGTCAACCATCATTACCCTAAGAATTTATTCAGAAAAAACAAACGAAATAAGTGTAATATCATGTTATACTAGTTTATTTTTACTTGTTGAATTAAAATTCATTATAGAAAAAAAAAAATACTTTTGAGAAAAAGACATTTTTTTGGTTAGAGTTAGGAAATTAATTGCCATTACACTATTTTCACATGTAATAATGTCAATCATAAGACAAATATTATGTCCCTATAATATTAATTGTACCCCTAATTTCTTGTTTTTGTAGTAGAATGTAATATCACATGATGCCACCTTATATTTCTAAATTTACATGGTATCAAAGTGTTGGGGATTAAAAAGGACGCAGAGGCAGAGAAAAAAGAACTTCTAAAGTCTTTCTGATTACTTCCAAAGAGGTACAGCAGTGACCTGTTAAATAGGCCTATAACTAATTGAAATTAGCTAGAAATAAGCAACTAAAAGATAGTGGATAAACATGCTCACTAATTCCACCCTATCAACTAGAAAACAACAAATAACTTAATGCTAAATAACTGAACAACATTACTTTTTTACTAGCTAAAAACTAGGAAACAAATCAACTGCTTTGAAGCACTAATCAACACTGTCCCTTGCTTCAAAGCTTGTCACTCCCATCTGTAGTCTAAAGTACTTATGCTTTCCAACTGGTAGTGCTTTGGTTAGAATATTTGCAACTTGCTCATTTGTGCCATAATGCTTCAACATAATACTTCCACTTGCTACCAGATCTCGGATAAAATGGTACCGAATGTCTATATGCTTTGTCCTGCTATGAAATGCCGGATTTTTCGTCATTGCAATAGTTGCTTTGTTGTCACAGAAAATCTCGGTTCCAGCAGCTTGTTCTTGAAATACATCAGCAAGCAATCTCTTTAGCCAAACCGCTTGACAAGATGATGCAGTGGCAGCAATATATTCTGCTTCGGATGACGACAAGGCCACAATTTCTTGCTTCTTTGAACTCCATGATATAACACCTGAACCAAGAGAGAATGCATATCCAGAAGTACTTTTTCTATCATCCAGACAGCCTGCCCAATCACTATCAGTGAAACCAAATAATCTAAAATCTGATTTTTTTGAATACCAAATTCCAAAATCAGTAGTTCCGGCAACATATCGTAAAATCCGCTTAACTGCCCCAAAATGATGCTTTGTTGGGTAATGCATGAATCTGGAAACCACACTAATAGGAAATGCTATGTCGGGCCATGTGTGCGACAAATAATTCAGACCACCAACTATACTTCTAAAGCAACGAGCATCCGTCAAACTCGTACCATCATCAGATATGAGCTTCTCATTTACATTCATAGGTGTATAAGCTATCTTACAACCCAACATGTTAAATCTCCTAAGAAGATCAGTTGCATATTTTCTTTGCGAGACAAAAATGCCATCTGAACCTTGGTTAATCTCAAGACCAAGAAAATAATGCAACAATCCTAAGTCTGTCATTTCAAAATTTTTCATCATGAAAGACTTAAATTCAGCAATAAGAGATTCACAAGAGCCCATATAAATCATATCATCTACATAAAGACACATCACCAAGAAATCAGCTTTACCTCGCTTCTTTACGTAAAGAGTTGGCTCATTTTTGCTTCTTTCAAATCCATTCTCTTGGAGATAAGAATTGATCTTGCTATACCATGCTCGTGGGGCTTGCTTTAGCCCATATAAGGCCTTTTTCAGCCTATACACTTTACTTTCTTGTTCGCTCACAACAAAACCTCTTCTTTGAAAACCAAATAGTTGTAATAAGTACGATTTTAGGCTGTGGCTTTATATGGTGTAGCTCGTCTTTGTTTGTGATTTTACACTTTTTGACTAGTGAAACAAATTCAATGATCCTGCATACTACGTGTTGCATAGCATATTGGGGGAATAATACGTGTGATGAGTCAATAACTGATTCTAATTTCAAGGATCGAATTGAAGGAAAATTTAGGTATCATGAAGTGAACCCAACTAAGAAAAATATCCAGAATAATGTACAAAAAGTCTTACTAGTTTACTTAATAATATCGTAAGGTCTAGTTGAGACATTATATCATCCATTGTAAGAAAGTCATTTTCCCAGCAAAAGAAAATTCTCGCTCAGTTAACAAGTTTTTCCAGGTATGTGGAATTAGCTGAAAATTTTCAATGGCATTCTCGGTTCCCTTTTCTATCTTGAGAAATTGATAGTAAGCCAGAAAGGTTCGGTTATCTTAACCATGATTTAAGAGGTTATCTTAATCAGATAATTATTGACCTTTATATCATTATGAGATAAACTACATTCTTCTTCTATTAGAGGTGAGCCGAGTCCGATATAATATAACTAATTTAAAGTATAGTGACAGCAGTAGATATGGTTGAGATATTTTTATAATTTCATTGTTTTTTCATATTCAATATTAGGTGTTTGATTATTTTATAAGATTAATTATGAATACTTCAGAGCATGACATATAATGACAATTGGGATTACACTTTCTGCAAAAAACTTAAATATATATTATTAACAATGGGCAAACTTACGTATACATCATGCAACATATATCACAACAAATAGTTTTATTTATTCATAAAGAGATTTATGATATGCATAATACATCATCATACTTGTGAAACATTTATCACACAAATAGTCTTATTTATTCGTAAAGATCTAGGATAGTAATAATACATCATCTTGTTATTGGGAATGGGGACTGAGATCTATTTTCTGACATGGTGAGTCGCAATGTCCTTGGTGAGGCCAATAATGAACTCCATAAAGTCAAGGGGCTCCGGAATATTTTCATTCAATTTCTCATACATAATAGTCCAAGTAATCCAGTTTTCCTTTACGGTTAATGTAAGTGTCATTGAGTTGTATAATTCATTCATATGTCCTTCAATAAAATTGTAGGTGATTGATTTTTCTGCATCATCTATGTGAAAGACCTGTTTGGCATGCCGCTCTTTCCCCCCTGAACATATTAAGGACACAATTTAAGTTCATACATGACTATGACACTATATATACTCACTTAAGTTAATGTTAAAAAAACAACCATTGAAATATATTTTAATTTTAAAATAACGATATAATAAAAAAAATGTTCTATGTTCTTTTGCATTTTAATTTTGGGTTTTTACTCTAAATAAACATTGATATTTCCTCAGTCCTTTTAGTATATTGTAACTATTTGAGGAATGATTTTTTTGTTTGATTATGATCTCTTGGTCTCTGTTAAAATACTTTTGAATTATTAATTATATACTTTATACTCTTTCATCTATTGAAAATTAGGTGCTCTAACTTTTGATCTCCCAGCCTTTAATTATATAAAATGATGTGAACCAAAGTCAACCTTTAGAATACTTGTAAAGCCAACTTTTCATGATATCCTTTCTCTATTTCTTTTGCTTTTACGCCTTATTTGTATGAAAATATGTGGAATACATTACAGAAGAACAAAATAAAAAAGGGAAAGAGAGCTAATTAATCGGTCACTTCTACCAAAGCCAATTGAAAAATGGAATGATATAAGAGGCTTACCAAGGATATATTTCCAGCTAATAACAGAGTTAGTTTTTCCCAATTGACCATCATGCAATGTGAAGTTAGTTACTCTATCAGGAGACATGGTGGATGTTTGGTGTGGATTTGATTTGAAGTGCTCATGAAGCAAATCTCCTACACACTTAATCTCTATTTGAGCGATCAACTTGCCTTTCAAACTCATTTCTTAGAAGTGAGTGAGATTTTCTTACAAGAGAAGATTTACAAATTTAGCGAGATACACACAGACTTTATATAGTGTGTGATTTTTGTAGCTAGTTGAAATTCGTGTATCTTTTTTACCCCTGAATTTTGAAGAATATGGTCCATTTTGTGTAGCTGAGGTTACAATATTTATGCACGAAAAATAATAGTAAAAATGTAGAATACATATCTCATCTTCCTCCATGTTCATTTACAACTTGAAAATTTTAATTTAAATCTTCACTTGATCATTATGAAATAGAGATTCAAATGGTTTCAGATATTTCTAATATTTTACAATTACATACACTCGAAACAAATCATAGGTATACAAAATAACTCCTTCAAAAATATATATAACTTAGATAATAATATGAAAATACTAGAATCATGTTTTGACCAAATTTCCATATTCCCCTCGTTGGTTAATGACCTGTCATAATATATTGATTTCAGATATTTTACATGAATATTCATAACTACAAATTGTCTAGTCCATAAAAATTGTTCCTCCCTTTGTTTTAATTTTGTTGTTTTACTTTCCGTTTTAGTTAGTTTTCAAAAAGAAATTTATTTCCTTTTAAACAACTCTTTAATCTCAACTTTCCACATGGCATATTTAAGCCATAAGATTAAAGGATATTTTTATAAATTTAACATATTTTTAATTTGAAGCTACAAGTTATAAAAGTTTGTTTTTACTTTTAAAACCCTATTCCTAATAGAAATAAGATAAATAAATTGAAACTTCTAAGTATTACGTTGGAATGTTGTCCGCACAAAATACATACTAATTCTTGATATATCTTCAATATTTTATCTAGCTAAATAATTTACCATTGAAGCTAAGTTTAAAAATTGTGATTTTTAATAGTAGATTTCTTACATAGCTCTAGGTAGCCATGCGAAAAGTTGAAAAATGGATTTGAGAGTTTTCTCTAATCCTATATAGTGGGCGAGCATAGTTTGGGCAAACAAAAATCCAAATCTAAATTCAATTTTTTTGATATTTTGTTTGAATTTTTGGATTATAATTGGACTTTGGATTTTACTTTCAAAACTTATGAATTTCAAATTATATAACATATCGGGCACTATGGATTTTTGGATATCCGAAAATCCTAAATATTATATCTTATATTCAATCCTACCTATCATTATGTCTATTTTGTGGGACAAAAACAAAATAACTAATGGTTTTAATAAATTTAGAAATTAGAGTCACAACCTAATTTTAGAAAAATTAGAAAACCTTTAAAATAGTAAACAAAATTTGACTACAAAACCAATTAAATTCTAGGTAAGGGTTCAAGTTTGTCACACCCCGAGTCTACACCCTGGACGCGGCTGTCACTCGAGAACCAGTGCTGGCACCAAGCGAACCCTTGGCCTGGCTCAACTCTTAGCGGAAGAATTACTCATAAAGAAGATGAACTCAAAAGTAACAAAAGATAAAACTCAAAATATTTTATAAATAAAACATTCATTAGCCAAAGCGGCAACTCAAGTCTGAAACATCAATAACTTGAATGAAAAGACTCATGAACTACTATTGTCTTTCTATGAAGCCTCTACTAACAGAGATGGATGTCGGGACAAGGCCCCCGATCATCCTAACAAAACTGAAAAAACATGACACAAATAAATAAGGGATCCTCCGGAAGCAAGGAGGTTGTAACACCCTGTATTCGAAAATGGACCTCAATGCAGATTTCCAGAAGTTGCAGGTGCAACCCACGGACTGTAGGGTGACCCACGGCTCGTGCTGGTGGTCCGTGGTTCGCATCTGCAACCCTCCCAGACTCAGCCCCAAGATATTTGTCTAAGGGCCAACCCACTGTCGGACCCACGGACCGTATGTCAGACCACGGGCCGTGGTCCGTGTCTGTGGATCAGACCCCTAAATCCCAGCTTCCAGTCGCAAACGACGATTGACCAGCACGGTCCGTCGGTCCCATCCATCAGTTGCTCCCGACAACAGTTAAGTCAGGGGTCTTTTGGTCTTTTCCTTATGCGTTGGACCCCTAGACTACGTCGTTTAAACCCTAATCTACGTTATTTTGGTTAGTTTTAACCTAGAAACATAACTAGAACTTACCTAAGTCAAATTATTCATCAAAAAATAGAAAATTATAGTGTAAGAGGAGAAAGAGGTCAAGAACCCTAGTTCAAGAACACAACAGATTTTCATCCGTTTCGGTCCCGAATCGAAAGATTTCTCCATGGAATTCTTCATCAGGTATGTCAGATTTCACTAGTGGGTTCCTTTCACCCATTAGGTCCCTAGATTTCAGTCAAAATTTTGATCCCCTTAATATTATCTAGACCTAGGGTTTCTTGAATGTTAGAATTGTTGGGTTTTAGCTGTTAGAATGATCCAAATCATACTACCACGTTGTAGTATTGTTTTTGCCCAGATTCATGCATAAACTCAGAACCCTAGCTGTGTAGTTATTTTAGTTCATGAATTACGCATGCTAGGTCAGTTAATTCAGGTATATATATAAACATGCCTCAGTTTTCGAATGCATTATTATTAGTATATTAATGTTGCATTCTCAGTTTGCATGTCAGTATTTTGAGCTATCTAGTATTACAACATTTCAGTCATAAAGTGTTAATTACTTAATCAATTGGGAGAAGCTTAATACCGAGTGGACTAGAGTCAGTCACCCTCAAGTCCTAGAACTGCGTGCGTCGTAGGATAAGTCCCCTCTGTTAGGCATTACATTTTAGTGATCACGCCAGCATGCCTCCATACCTCTAGCAAGGTATATTGGGTCCTCTCAATGGTGTGTATACATCGGACTCCACATTTATCTCATGTGGTTTTATGTCAGTTATTAGTAGCTCCCTTACAATTCAGTCAGATTCTATTGCATTGACCATGTTATCAGTATAGTTCAGTATTCAGTCTTGGCATGTTATAATCTTTGTCATTGTATTCAGTTTAGCCATGTTTAGTATTTCCAGTATCTTTATCATGTTCAGATTATATCATTGCTTTATTGCTTGTTCAGTTATGTTATTATTCAGATTTATTCTATCCTACATGCTCAGTACCTTTCAAGTACTGACGCATACTCTGTGCTACATCTTCTTGTGATGTAGGTTCAGGTCCCAGTAATCAGTAATCAGATATCGCATAGACTGATTCTCGATCTTCAGCTCAGCAACATCAATGGTGAGTCATCATTCTTCAAGGACTAGCGACATGATTATCTTTTCATTTTAGTTTTAGATTTAGTTTTGCTAGATTTAGCTGGGGCATGTCCTAGCATTTCTAGTCAGTTAGAGGGTATTTTCAAACATAGTTAGATTCAGTTTTAGTACTAGAGTTTATTTTAGTATCTTAAACTCTTCTCAACTTTATATATATATACTCAGACTTAGTATGGGTATTCCCTATCATTTTAGTTTTATTATGATTAAGCTTCCGCATAGTGTTTCTTGTTGCAGTTTATCTTTAAGTATGCTTATGTTATGCCAGCAGGGTTAGCTTGGGGATTGGAACTACAAATGGTATCAACGAATTGCCTATTGGTGACCCTGATCTTCTGTATCTGCATCCTGATGCAGGACAAATGGCGTGAGTACGTGAAATGTACGAGAATGCAAAGGGAAATCTAAAATATGACATAAGCTTGAACTGGAACTAAAGAAATAACCTACCTCGTCTCAACTCAACCTCAACTCATTTCAATATAAAGCAATAATAAAGAAAAGCTTTTAAAATAGTAAGTAACAACTCAGTGTATTTAAAATACAAAATAACTCAGTTTGTATGTAAAAATCCAAAATAACTCTGTTTGGGAGATTCTCTAACCGACAATCATCACTATGAGCTATGTGATGATACAAAATCTCGCCCACACTGCCAGAACTTTCTTAGACCTTGGCGGGGCATAGAACTCCTCAATTAACTGTATCCACTAAGCTATGCTTAAAAATTAATAAGGAATCATCTAAAAAGTATGACCCTTTCTACCCACGTTGGCTACATGGTTTATGAGGACTTTGAGTTATCTAAACTCGTCCCCATATCGCTGCTCAATACTACTCCCAAAATATAACTTAGCTCATATGTTTAAAAATATTTCCTCATCCTCAACTTTGATATTATTACTCAAAAGATTATTCTAAAAAGAGATAGTACTCAAAACTCCTCTTAAATTCCTTTGGAAATCATAGTTTCCTCCTCTTTTAAATGTAAAAATATTTACTCTTGGGAATACTTAGTTCCCATATATTTATTTTGAAAATGAACTTAACTTTACTCATCCTCATACTCAAGTACTCAAGTTTTAAAACAAGTTTTAAAATGTTGTAAAAGATTTCTCAAAAAGACTTAAAAGAACTCTCGAGAGTTAACTCTTAACTCTACCCTGATTATGAATTATGAATTCAAGGTTATGATTCATGTTATGAATGATCTTCCGATGCTTAGATGTAGTTTAGAGTGATTAGAATCCGAAAGAAGTTAAGGTATCCTTTAAAAGAACTAAGACAGGTCAAATGATGTCAAAAGAGATGGGGAAAGCTCTGTCCGGTGGAACCACTAAAGAAGATTGGGCTCGATTGCCCCCATTATCACCACACTGTATGTTCTTAGGGCACTCTTTTAGGAAGTGACCTGCCTGACCACACTTGAGGCAAGCAGTGGAGCCATCACGACACACTCCTGGGTAGTTCCTACCACACTTAGCACATGCATGAGTCCCATTGCCTCTTTGTGCCACACTACCTTGGGACTATGTAGGCCTAGCTCTGAAATTCTGTGAACTGTGATTCTTAAACTCACTTCTATTCCTTGGTGCAGGTGCAGGTGCAGTAGCAGATGATGGAGCAGGTCCATTTGGATTATGTTGGAAAGATGCTCGGTTTGCATTACTCCTCTGTTGTTCTGGAATCATTACATGTAGTCTTAGCTTTCTTATTTTGGAACTCTTCTCCATATCTCAGACTATCTTCCTCAGCCTGTTGCAGATGGATCATCAACCTTGATATGTCTATATCTTCTATCATCATAGTTGCCTTGCCCTCCTTACTTGACAGACGAGACAACCTAGATACATAAACACTAATCCTGCTCCTCATGTCAGAAAACCATCTCCGGAGCTTAATGGGATAATGGGATCAACTGGAGGTTATACTCATGCACACTCATGTATTCCTTCTTAAGAGTGTGGAAATCTCTTACTTTTTCCTCTCTTAGTTCACGGGGAAAGAAACGCCCCAAGATGGCATCCTCGAACATAGCCCAACTTACAATTGGTGCACCTTCAGCTCTACCCTTCTTCCATTGGTCGTTCCACACTCTAGCAATACCCTTCAGTTGGTATGCAGCTAGTTCCACTCGCTCAGTATCAACAACATGCATCACCTCAAACACTTTCTACAACTCTTCCATAAAGTTATCCTGATCCTTAGTAACACTTGAACCAGTGAAGTCTGGATGATTATTCCTTAAGAACTCATAGATCGTGGATTTATCAGCCACATCCTGTAGAACCCTATGTCTTGTCCAGCTTGGTTGGTCACCACTTGACTCAACATCCGAATAGCATCCCCAAACTCAGCATTAGTGACCTCTCATTGGGGTTGCACTTCTGGTGCATAGGGTAGCCTTGATCTTGAGGATCAACATTCCTCCTAGCTGGCCGACCTCGAAAAAATCTTTGTGGAGGCATGATCTGAAAAGATACATGCAAACATGAATTAGAAGGACGCTTTATAGAGTTAAACTTTATCGCACGAAAAGTGTATGAAAGAAGTGAGATAGTTCCTAAACGTTGCAGCCTCCTAATTATAGACGTGGCGCACTTAACACCAATAACTAGGACTCTATAGACACGCCTTTATAGACACCCTAGGAATCTTGAACCTAGCTCTTATACCAAGTTTGTCACGCCTCGAGCCTACACCCTGGACATGACTGACACTCGAGAACCATTGTTGGCCCCAAGCGAACCCTTGGCCTGGCTCAACTCTTAGAGAAAGACTTACTCATAAAGAAGATGAACTCAAAATTAACATTACTCAACTATCTCAAAAGATAAACTCAGAATATTTTAGAAATAAAACATGCATTAGCCAAAACGGCAATTAAAGTCTCAAACATCAATAACTGAAATGAAAAAGACTTGTGAACTACTACTGTCTATCTATGAAGCCTCTAATAACTTAGATGGATGTAGGTACAAGACCCCCAATAATCCTAACATAACTGAAATAACAGAACAGAAATAAATTAGGGATCATCTGGAAGCAAAGAGGGTCACCAAACAAATCTGGAACTGCAAATGGTATCAACGAATCACATATTGATTACACTGATCTCCTGTATCTAAATCATGAAAGATACAAGCCAAATGGCGTCAGTACATGGAATGTACAAGCATGCAAGAGGAAATCTAAAATATAACATAAGCTTGAACTGAAACTGAAGAAACAACTTACCTCGTCTCAACTGAACCTCAACTTATTTTAGTATAAAGCATTAATAAAGATGCAATATAAAGAAAAGCTTTTAAAACAGTAAGTAACAACTTAGTGTATTTAAGAATACAAAATAACTCTGTTTGGGAGATTCTCTAATCGATAACCATCACAATGAGCTATGTGATGATACAACGTCTCGCCCACACTGCCAGAACTATCTTATACCTTGCCAGGGTATATAACTCCTCAACTAAGTGGATCCACTAAGCTATGCTTAAAAATCAATAATGAGTCATCTAAAAAGTATCACACTTTCTACCCACGTTGGCTACATGGTTTATGAGGACTTTGAGTTGTCTGAACTCGTCTCCGTATCGATGCTCAATACTACTACCAATATATAACTTAGGTCATATGTTGAAAAACATTTCCACATCCTCAACTTTGAGATCATTACTCAAACGATTTCTCTAAAAAGAGATAGTACTCAAAACTCCTCTTAAACTCTTTCGGAAATCATAGTTTCCTCCTCTTTTAAATGTAAAAACACTTACTCTTGGAAATACTTAGTTTCCATATATTCATTTTGAAAAATGAACTTACTTTTACTCATTCTCATACTCAAGTACTCAAGTCTTAAAACAAGTTTTAAAAGGTTGTAAAAGACTTCTCAATAAGGCTCAAAAGAACTCTCAAAAGTTAACTCTTAACTCTACCTTAAAATTAATTATGAATTCAAGGTTATGATTCATGTTATGAATGATCTTTTGATGTTTAGACGTAGTTTAGAGTGATTAGAATCTGAAAGGAATGAGGGTATCTTTTAAAAGAACTTAGATAGGCCAAACGACGTCAAAAGAGGTGGGGACAGGAGACCCTGGTGTACTGAATGGCACGGTGCGTCAGCCCCTAAACTACAGAACTTTTTCCTGGCACTATTGGCGCGGCGCGCCAGCCCCTGCCCAAAACTTCCAAATGAATTTTGTTTCTCGTTTTCTGACCCTAATTCGCTTAGAACCGTATGGTTTCTTCCCTACTCACTTAGATTCCAATATCCTACATAAGTACACAATAATCTACTCAAATAACCCTCAAATTATTAACATTCATCTCATGAATTCAACAAAACCTCAACAATCAAGATTAAGAATGATATTTCAAGAAAACTCATCAAGAACACAAATCCTTCAACTTCAAGAACAAAATTTGCAATTAAAATAGCATGATTGGTGTGTGGGTGAACGAACCCAACACTATGAGAACTCACATACCTCTTAGAGATCAACCCTTGGTGAAACAATCTTCGATTCGCGAGAAGATTCGATGAACGCCTTGAACCTTCCCTTTTTCTCCTCTTTTCCTCTTCTTGAACTACTCTCAAAACCCTAAGCGTAATTTAGGATTTCTAATATTGATCCAAATCAGATTTGACCCTAAAATAATACTAAAAAAGCTTAAATATGAAAGGGTAAGGAAAAGACCAAAATACCCTTCATGTTTTTGGTTAACTTTCCTTAACTGGACATGCTAACTTCAAAAAGGTATATCTCCCTCATCCGAACTCCAAACATAGCAAACTTGGTGGCGTTGGAAAGAGGATTCCAAGACCTTTCATTTGATATCTTATGGTCCACCTAAATCATCATGTACTGAAAGTTATTGCCATTTGAAGTTGATCCAAAACTCACAACTTAAGCTTAACTTGGAAAAAATTCTCAATTTAACTCATTCAAAATTTGTTCTTTCTAAAGCGGGATGTTACAAAGTTATTCCAAGGGGAAGGTATTACCACTCTTTAAAATCCACAATGGTGGATATCAGCTGAATTTTTTCGATAGAGTAGGATATAAAATTAATTTTACACCTATAATAAACATAAAATATTCACAAAGAATAATATAAGCATTAATATTAAAGGTGACCTAATATTTGGATATCGTCAATCATATAGATATATCTATCAAACAAAATTTTAAAATAATGTCCAATGTCCTTTAAGTATTTTCCTCATAAAGCAGCTTTGTGTTCCTATAAAGTACTTAGTAAAAACGTTAGTAATGAATTAATATTAATCTGACATGATAAAAAATCAAACCAGGATGGAGCCTATTATAAACGCCTAGTAGGCAAGTTAAAACCCAAAGTAACACACAAAAAGTGAAACTAGAAATAACCAATGCAAAAGCAACAACATTATAAGAATGGTCCCCAACATAGTTATATAATGTGACCACCCAAAAATGGATATGATAATTGACACACCCTGAGGCTATCCCCATGACATACACGGGACCTAGGATCACGAGTGACCCTAAGCTAACCATGTGTCTGGCATATATCGAGCTTACTGATATATAACTAAGTAAATCATGCACTACACGAAAGTTAAATCAATAGATATCTGGAGTGGAACAAGCCTAACTAGTCTAATTGTAAATATAACCTAACATGAGAGTTTTAGTGAAGACTTAAACAACACTTAACAACTCAAGTTTAATGTACTACTATGTCTGAAAAGCCTCTAACTGAGTTGAGTTGTTAGGACATGCCCCCAGCTAACTCTAACAAAACTGAAAATCGAATATAAAGAATTAAAATAGAAAGCATGTCTATTGTCCTCGAAGTATGAGGACTTGCCACTGAAGATGCTGAAGTCGAACCGAGAATCAATCTAAGCGTGATCTGGATGCTGAGTGACTGAATCTACATCATGAAATGATATAGCACAAAGTATGTGTCAGTACTTGGAATGTATTCAGCATGCAGTATATAGATACTAAATGGAACAATAGATATATAAGTTGAACAATGCAAAATTGAGCAATGATATAATCTTAGTAAGGATATAGATACTAAAGTATAACTACTAAACTAAACTGAATGTAATGACCAAGTACTAATCATGAAGATAACATGCTGAACTTATTACTAAAGTAAATATTAAAAACTTGGTCAATGCACTAAGAGTTTGACTTTGGGACCTACCATTAACCGACATAAACCACGTGAACTAAATGTGGAGTCCGATGTATTCGCCCCATCGAGAGGACCCAATATACCATGCCATAGGTATAAATGAATGACTGTGGCATGATCACTAAAAATTGATGCCCAACAGAGGGACTTCTGAACCTACGTTGGCACGTAGTTTTAGGACTTTAAGGGTACGTTGAACCCTAGTCCAAATCGGTGCTAAGTCTACTCCCAAGTGAATGTTCATGAAGCTAAAATGCACTAAATACTGAATAGATCAAAACTGAGATGCCAACTGAGAATGCAACATTTATATACTAAGAATATGACATTCGAAATCTGAAGCTTGAATTTCTATTTGACTGGCCTAGCAAGTATAATTCATGAACTAGGATAAATTTACACATACAAGGGTTCTGAGTTTCTATGCATAGAATTATACTAAATTATCAAGAAACAAATTATTTAGATCAGGGGAACCATAATCACAATAAATCTAGAAACCCTAGGTCTGAACAGTTTATGAGAATCTGAAGAACTAACTGAATTATAGGGATCTAATGGGTGAAAGGAAAACACTACTGAAACCCCACATACCTGATGATGAAATTCATGAAAAAATCCTTTGGATTTCGTGGCTGAAACTTGAAGAAACTCTCTGCTTGTTCTTAGAAAACTAACGCCTCTTTCTTGTCTTTTTGCTCTAAGTTTTGGTTATTTTTGGAGAATGAGTGTTTTGGGTAGGTTCTTACTAGACTATTAGGATAAGAATGAATAAAACGACGTAGTTTAGGCATTAAACGACATAGTTTAAGTGCCCAATTCATAGGGAAAAAAATCAAAATGACCCTGACTTAGAGCTCACGAGGGCCACTCACGGACTGTTATTGGGACCACAGCCTATCAAGTGGGTCATTGTTCTTGGAAATTGCTACTCGTTCTTGGTACTCCCATTCACGGTCCACTTCATGGACAATGTGAAGGACCATGTGGTTCTTCACTTAGGGCTGATGGTCTGCTAGGTTAGTCGATGGGACCATCCATGGCCCGTCAAGTGAGTCGTGGTTCAACACTTGAGCCCTAGTAGATATGCCTAAATTTGATGGGCCACCCTACGGCCCGTGTGGGGATCCATGACCCGTGGAGGGGCTCATGGTCCTCCAAGTTTAGTTGTTCACCCTTTTTCTGTTGTTTTGTCTAAGTTAGGTTCTGAGGTGTTGCAATAACACTTGTCTATTTTCACCAAGGCAAGTCAGCCTAAACCCAACAGAATGAAAGATATGCAGAAAGATAAAACAAGAACAAGATAAAAGCGGAAAACTAATTCTTTCTATTAACCTCCCAAAACCTAGTTGTTATGTGTACAAACCACTAATGTAAAACAAAGAATTCGAAAGATAAATACAAGTCTCATTGTCTTTGTTTCTCAAATAGAACAAAGCTTAAAGTAAAGGAACCAGAGGGCCCACCAGGATAACCAACAACTACCTCTCAAAATCCTTGAATAACCTTAAAATTAGAAGAAGAAGGAGGAGATCATACAGGTTCAGGCTCAGAACCCAAATAAGTGTAGAAGCAAGGAGTGAGTACCAACCACATGGTACCCAGAAAGCAACCTAAAAAATAAGACAACCTAACTAGAAATTGAATACTCTTATCAATCCCAACCGAACCTCTTCAAACTACAGCATGCACAGAAATCATCCCAACCTAACAGTTCTACAATAAACAGTTCACAAGGCCCAATATTCATTGTCCAAAGTCACAAGACAACAACCAAAACGTATCACGTAGTCAAACCACAAGTGTCAAATACATCAATCACAATTAACCTGTAAGTCAATCAGAATCATCAAAATGTTTCAAGACATGAGAATCCACTCTCGCCAGAACCATTTCCCATTAGTTTTATGTCATATCGCTAGCCGAAACTATTTCCCATCGATTTTGTATCAAATCACTAGTTGGAATCATTTCCCATCGACTTTATATCAAATTACTAGCTGGAACCATTTCTCATCGGCTTTATATCAAATGCACTTGCCTAAAATGACCTCGACATCACAAGCACTTGCTAGAAAATACCTCAGCATCAATAATCATCACATGTCTCATCACGGTGCTCAATAAAAAATGCACACAAAAAATATCACACCACACGAAGAGACAACAAGTAATGTCATTCAACTCCATATTGAAGCATCAAGGCATTTCATCAAATCAATCAAATATGGTCACAACAAGGCAATTTAGAAATTATTGTTATCATCACGAAGCCTTTTCATTTACCCCTTCTTTGTCTATTAATAATAATCAAGTGGAGGAATAAAACCCTTTACAATGCCCAATTAATCCTCAACACACATACAATGAACACAAGTAGACAATTCTACTAGATTACAAAGCTTAAGAGATCACTTACTTTAAACCAATCAATTAATCACTCAAAGAGTTGAGTCTTCACCTTACAAATCACTTATGAAGAAACACAATCTATATACAATGAAGTATTCATAATATATTTCCAGAAACAACGATACCTACATCAATTTCCTTGAAAATGGGGTCAATCAACTTGAAACCCAATTTCAAAAAGAAGTTTTGAATCCAAAATTTAATACTTGAAAATGATGTTCAAGGCTTTAGGAACTCAATGGTGAAAATCATTCTAAAAAAGGGATTAAAATCAGTTCACAATCACTATTTTATTAAGTTATTGGGTGTAACATCTAGGTCTTGGAAAGAACTAATTTTAGCAATAACCAATTTGGAAAGAGCTAATTTGAGAATTTGACAAGTTATGCTTAAGTTGTGAGTTGTGAGTTTTGAGTCAACTTCAAACAACTATAACTTTCAGTACATGATGAGTTAGGTAGCCCATAAGGTATCAAATGATAGATCTTTGAATCTTCTTTCCAACTCCCCCGAGTTTGCTAAAATCCGATTTTGGATGAGGGAAATATGCTCGTTTGAGTCCAGCATGTCCAGTTAAGGAAAGCTACCCAAATTAATGAGGGGTATTTTGGTCATTTCCTTACCTCATAAGCTTTGAATGTTTTGGGTAATATTCTAGGGTTCTAAACTGATTTGGTTCGATTTTCACAATTCTAAAATACACTTAGGGTTTTGAGAAGAGGAAAAGAGGAGAAGTTCAAGCGTTCGCCAAGATTTCATGTGAATCGAGGATTTGTTTCACCAAATTAAGGTATGTAAGTTTTCATAGTATTGGGTTCATTCCCCCACACACCAATCATGTGAATTCCATCCGTAATTTCATTCTTGAGGTTGAATGATTTAAGTTCTTGATGAAAATTCTTGAGGTGTTATTGTTCGTTCTTGAATCATGTTGTTTGGTTGAGTTTGTGAGGCAAGGATCTTGTTATTGTGTATTGTTCTTGAGAGTTTTCGAGTAGATTTTCATTGAATTAAGTTGGATAAACGAATCTAAGAGAGTTTGGAAGAAATCGATTGATTTTAGGCGAATTAGAGCTAAAAATCGAGAAGGTAAAATTCGTTGGGTTTTCTGGGTAGGGGGGAGGTCAATTGATTCTAACTACTCTAAACTACATCTAAACATCAAGAGATCCTTCATAACATGAACAATAATCCTTGAATTCATAATTCAAATTCAAGGTAGAGTTAAGAGTAAAGTCTTAAGAGTTCTTTCGAGTCATTTTGAGAAGTCTTTTACAATCTTTTAAAACTTGTATTAAGACTTGAGTACTTAAGTATGATGATGAGAAGAGTTGAATTTTATTTTTCAAAATGAATATATGGGAACTAAGTATTCCCAAGAGTAATGTTTTTACATTTAAAATGAGGAGGAATCTTTGATTTCCAAATGAGTTATGAGATGTTTTGAGTACTATCTCTTTTAAGAGAAACCTTTTGAGTAATAATCTCAAAGTTTGAGGATAAGGAGATATTTTTAAACATATGAGCTGAGTATATTTTGGGAGAAGTATTGAGCATTGATATGGGGACGAGTTCAAACACCTCAAAGTGCTTATAAACCATGTAGTCAACGTGGATAGAAAGGGTCATACTTTTTAGATTATTCCTTATTGCTTTTTAAGCATAGTTTAGTGGATCCACTTAGTTGAGGATGTCTTATACTCTGGCAAGGTATAGGAGAGTTTTGGCAGTGTGGGAGAGACGTTGTATCATCACATAGCTCATAGTGATAGTTGTCGATAGAGAATCTCCCAAATTGAGTTCTTTTGTATCTTTACATACAAACTGAGTTATTATTGTATTTTTAAATACACTGAGTTCTAATCTACTATTTTAAAAGCTTTCTTTATATTGCATCTCTATCATTGCTTTTATATCATATTGATTTGAGGTTGAGTTGAGTTGAGATGAGGTAAGTATGTTCCTTTCCTTCTGGTTCAAGCTTATATGTCTATGGTTTAGAGTTCCTTCTACATGCTCGTACATTCCATGTACTGACACCATTTGGCCTGCATCTTTCATGATGCAAATACAGGAATCACGATCATCAATCGATGCTCCGTTGATCTAGTCGTGTTCTAGCTAGAGTTGGTGAGCCTCCTTGCTTTTCAGAGGTTTTCACATCGAGTTTACATTTCAGATTTGTTTATTAGAATGTCGTGGGTCTTGTCCCGACATTCATCTAATTTAGTTGAGGCTTCATAGACAGTAGTAGTTGAGGAGTCTTGTCATTTTTATTGTTAATGTTTAAGACTTGAGTTGCCTCTTTGCCAGTTGAATGTTCATTTCTAAATATTCTGATTTAAGTATTTGAGACATTTGAGTTAAAGCTTTATATTTGAGTTCATCTTATGTTGAGTAAGTGTTCCGCTGAGAGTTGAGCCAGGCCAAGGGTTCGCTTCGGGCTAGCAATGGTTCTCGAGTGCCAGTCGTGTCCAGGGTGTAAGCTTGGGATGTGAAAAACTGGGTATTAGAGCATAGAGTTCAAGAGTCCTAGGGTGTATATGAAGTTGTTTCTGTAGAGTCCTAGTTATTGGTGTGAAGCACGTCACATCTATACTTAGGAGGCTGTGACCTTGAGGAAACAATTTCCTTCTTTCACACTCTATTCGTGCGATAGAGTTTAACTCTATAAAAGTCTCTTTCTAATTCGTGCTTGCGCGTATCATTCAGATCATGCCTCCATGAAGAGTTGTTCGAGGTCATCCCGTGAGGAGGAATGTTGATCCCTTAGATCAGGGGTACCCAATGCACCAGAGTGCAACCCCAAGGAGAGGTCACTAATGCTGAGTTTCGGGATGCTATCCAGATGTTAAGTCAAGTGGTGACCAACAAAGCTGGACAAAAAAGAGGGAATCAACAGGATGTGGCTGATACATCCATGGTCCATGAGTTCTTAAGGAAGAATCATCTATACTTCACCGGTTAAAGTGTAACTGAAGATTCGGAAAAATTTATGGAAGAGTTACAAAAACTATTTGAGGTAATGCATGTTGCGGATGTTGAACGTGTGGAACTAGCTACATACCAATTGAAGGGTGTTTCTAGAGTATGCTACGATCAGTACAAGAAGGGTAAAGCTGAATGGGTACCAATTGTGAGTTGGGCTGTGTTCGAAGTAGCCTTCAAAGGGAGTTTTTTCCTCCTGATTTGAGAGAGGCAAAGGTAAGAGAATTCCTTACTCTTAAGCAGTAATCTATGAGTGTGCATGAGTACAGCCTCAAGTTCACTCAATTGTTTTGTTATGCTCCGCAGATTGTTGCTGATATGAGTAGCAGGATGAGCTTGTTTGTGTCTGGGTTGTCTGGTCTATACAACAAAGTGGGTGAGGCTTAAAGGTCGATAGGGGACATGGACATTGAAAGGATGATGATCCATGTGCAACAGGTTAAGGAGGATAAGTTGAGAGATAGATAAGAGTTCTGAAACAAGAAAGCTAAGACAACAGGAAATGAGTCCGGGTAGCAAAAGAGTAATACGAACCGATCATCCTTTCAACAAAAGTCAAATGGACCTTCTACATCATCTACTAATGCACCTGCACAAAGAAATATATGTGAGTTCAAGAACCATAATTCTCAGAACTTTAGAGCTAGACCTGCACAATCTCAACGTAGTGTGGCAGAAGGAGGTAATTGGACTGTTTCATGTGCTAAGTGTGGTAGAAACCACCCAGGATTGTGTTTTGATGGCTCCACTGGTTTCTTCAAGTGTGGTCAAGAAGGTCACTTCATAAGAGAGTGCCCTAAGAATATGCAAGGAAATGGTAATGGGGGCAATAGAGCCCAATCTTCTTCAACGGCTCCACCAAACAGAGCTGCACCTAAAGGAGCTACTTTAGGGACATGCGGAGGAGCAAACCCTCTGTATGCTATCACCAGGCGCCAAGAGTAAGAGAATTCGCCAGATGTTATCACTGGTATGATCAAAGTCTTTACTTTGATGTATATGCATTGCTTCATCCAAGAGCGAGTCTATATTTTTTGACTCCAAATATTGCTATGAATTTCGATGTTCTTCCCAAAAAACTTCTTGAGCCCTTCAGTATTTCTTCACCTGTTGGTGAGTCCATTCTAGCTGAGAGTGCTTATTGTGATTGTGTCACTTTTGCAAATCACAAGGCCACCATGGCTGACTTAGTTAAGCAAGATATGGTGGACTTTGATGTTATTCTAGGTATGGACTGGCTTCATGCTTGTTATGCCTCAGTTCATTGTAGAACTCTAGTAGTTAAGTTCCATTTTCCTAATGAGCCTGTTATAGAGTGGAGGAGTAGTTCAACAGTGCCTAAGGGTCATTTTATTTTGTATCTTAAGGCAATAAAGTTAGTTTCCAAGGGGTGCATCTATCACTTAGTCTGAGTTAATGACTTTTGTGTTGAGGTACCACATATTTAACCAGTTCCAGTTGTGAGTGAGTTTCTAGAAGCCTTTCCAAATGATCTTCTCGGAGTCCCTCCTGAGAGATAAATAGACTTCGGTATAGATATTTTTCATGATACTCAACCTATCTCTTTTCCGCCATATAGAATTGCTCCAGCTGAGTTGAAAGACCTTCTTGATAAAGGTTTCATTCGACCAAGTATCTAACCTTGGGGCAATCAAGTCTTATTTGTGAGGAAGAAATATGGTTCACTTAGGATGTGTATTGATGACCACCAATTGAATAAGTTTACTATCAAGAATAAGTTTCCTCTCCTGAGAATTGGTGATCTATTTGATCAACTTCAGGGTGCCACTTGCTTTTCTAATATATAACACAGATCAGGCTATCATCAGTTGAGACTAAGAGAAAGTGGCATCCCTAAGACAACATTCATGACCCGTTATGGTAATTATGAGTTTCTAGTCATATCTTTTGGTTTGACTAATGCTCATGCAGTTTTCATTGACCTTATGAATAGAGTGCTTAAGCCTTATCTTGATATGTTTGTTTTCATATTCATTGATGGCATTTTGATTTATTCGAGGAATGAGGAAGATCATACTAGTCATCTCAGAGTAATTCTCCAAACCCTCAAGGAAAGAGAGTTGTATTCTAAATTCTCTAAGTGTGAGATTTGGCTTGAGTCTATGGCATTCTTAGGCCACATTATTTCTGGTGATGGGATACGAGTTGGCACTCAAAAAATTGAGGCAATGCAGAACTGGCTTAGACCCACATCTCCGACTGATATTAGGAATTTCTTGGGATTGGCTACTTATTATAGGAGGTTTGTCGAGGGTTTTTCACCTATTTCATCCCCGTTGACTAAGTTGACTCAGAAAACAACAAAGTTTCCTGGTTTGAAGCTTGTGAGAAGAGTTTTCAAGAATTGAAAACTAGGTTGACTATTGCCCTAGTGTTTGACTTTACCAGAGGGTACACAAGGCTTTGTTATGTATTATGATGCGTCGAGATTTGGATTGGTTGTGTTATGATGTAGAATGGTAAAGTTATAGCTTATGCTTGCAGACAATTTAAGATTCACAAGAAGAATTACCCAATCCATGATCTAGAGTTGGTTGTTGAGGTATTTGCTTTGAAAATATGGCGTCACTATATTTATGTTGTTCATGTAGATGTGTTCACCGATCACAAGAGTCTTCAATATGTATTCTGTCAGAAAGAGCTTAATCTCAGACAAAGGAGGTTGTTGGAGTTACTCAAGGATTATGACATGAGTATCCTGTATCACCCAAGTAAGGCTAATGTTGTTGCTGATGCCTTGAGCAGGTTATCTATGGGTAGTACCGCCCATGTTGAGGAAGGCAATAAAGAGTTAGCGAAAGATGTGCACAGCCTTGCACAATTAGGAGTCCGATTGTTGGATTCCAACGAAGGTGGAGTGGTGGTGATGAATGGGGTTGAATTATCACTAGTGTCCGAAGTGAAAGAGAAACAAGACCAAGACCCTACTTTGCTTGAAATAAAGGCAAATGTTCATAAGCAGAAAGTGATGGCTTTTGAATAAGGGGGAGATGGTGTATTGAGGTATCAAGGTAGATTGTGTGTACCAAAGGTGGATGAACTCCAAGAAAGGATCATGGAGGAAGGTCATAGCTCTAGATATTCTATCCATCCTGATTCCTCAAAGATGTATCGAGACTTGAGAGAAATGTATTGGTGGAGTAGTATGAAGAAGTGTATTATTGAGTTCGTTGTTAAGTGCCCAAATTGTCAACAAGTTAAAGTAGAATACTAGAGGCCCGGTGGTATGGCTCATAATATAGATATTCCAGAATAGAAATGGGAGATGATCATTATGGATTTCATCACTGCTTTTCCGCGGTCTCGTTGGAAAAATGATTCTATTTGGGTTATTATAGATTGGATGACTAAATCACCTAACCTTTTGACGGTAAAGACTACACATCCAACAGAAGATTATGCCATATTATATATGCAAGAGATAGTTAGACTTCCTAGAGTTCCAGTGTCCATCATTTTAGATAGAGGTGTGTAATTCACCACACAATTTTAGAAGTCCTTCCACAAAGGTTTGGGTTCGGAGGTAAATTTGAGTACTATTTTCCATCCTCAGAATGATGGTCAAGCAGAGCGCACGATTCAGACATTAGAGAATTTGTTGAGGACTTGTGTGATTAATTACAAAGGTAATTGGGATGAAAACTTACCTCTCATAGAGTTTGTTTAGAATAATAGTTATAAATGTAGCATCGAGATGGCTCCTTATGAAGCTCTTTATGGGAGAAGATGTAGATCTCCTATTGGATGGTTTGAGGTTGGTGAAGTTGGGTTGATAGGACCAGTCGTAGTTCATCAAGCTATGGAGAAAGTAAAGATCATTCAAGAAAGGTTGAAAACAGCGCAGAGTCGTCAGACATCCTATACATCAGTTAGGAGAAGATACTTAGAGTTTGAGGTGGATGATTGAGTTTATTTGAAGGTTTCACCCATGAAGGATGTTATGAGATTTGGTAAGAAGGGGAAGCTAAGTCCCTGGTATATTGGTCCTTACAGGATATCCAAGAGAATTAGGCAATGTAGCTTATGCGTTAGAGCTACTGTTAGAGTTATAAGCAGTCCATCCAATATTTCACATTTCTATGTTGAAGAAGTGTATGGGTAATCCTTCGCTTATCATATCGACTGAAGATATTGGTAGTAAGGACAACCTATCTTATGAGGAGATTCTCATTGAGATACTTAATCGTCAGGTTTGCAAGTTGAGAACCAAAGAGGTAGAATTAGTCTATGTCTTATGGAGGTATCAATCTGTTGAGGAAACTACTTGGGAGGCTTAGGAGGATATGAAGAAGAGATACCCACATCTCTTTACTTCCAAAGAAATTTCAGACCAAGGTAATGACTTCTTGTAAGATACTCTTTAAATTTATATGCTATGTTGTGTTAAATTACATGTTGGGTGTTTGAGTTGGGTGTTAGATGTTGCCACCATTAATTATACTTTCGAGAGATCTCATTTGAGGAAGAATGTTCCCAAGGGGGAGATATTGTAACAGCTCGGTCTTGGAAAGATTTAATTTTAGCAAGAACCAATTTGGAAAGAGCTAATTTGAGAATTTGACTAGTTATGCTTAAGTTGTGAGTTTTGGGTCAACTTCAGACGACAATAACTTTAAGTACATGATGGGTTAGGTGGCACATAAGGTATCAAATAAAAGGTCTTTGAATCTTCTTTCTAACACCACCGAGTTTACTAAAATCCGAGTTCAGATAAGGGAGATATGCATGTTTGAGTCCAGCCTGTCCAATTAAGGAAAGCTACCCGAATTAATGAGTGGTATTTTGTTCGTTT
This sequence comes from Solanum raphanifolium, assembly GCA_036250405.1. Lineage (NCBI taxonomy): Eukaryota > Viridiplantae > Streptophyta > Magnoliopsida > Solanales > Solanaceae > Solanum > Solanum raphanifolium. The sequence goes on along the minus strand of JAJOOE010015103.1, from coordinate 2,145 downwards.
CCTTACCCCATCAGCTTTATACATTTTTGGTAATATTTTAGGGGTCTAAACTGATTAGGTTAAGTTTTCACAATTCTAAAATACGGTTAGGGTTTTGAGAAGAGGAGCAAAAAAGGAGGAATTCAAGTGTTCACCAAGATTTCTTGCAAATCGGGGATTTGTTTCGCCAAATTAACGTATGTAAGTTTTCATTGTGTTGGGTTCGTTCCCCCACATGCCAATCATGTGAATTCCATCCATAATTTCATTCTTGAGGTTGAATGATTTAAGTTCTTGATGAGAATTCTCGAGGTGTTGTTGTTCGTTCTTGAATCATGATGTTTGCTTGAGTTCGGGAGGCGAGGATCTTGTTATTGAGTATTGCTCTTGAGGGTTTTCGAGTAGATTTTTATGCAATTAGGTTGGGTAAACTAATCTAAGGGAGTATGGAAGAAATCAATTGATTTTAGGCGAATTAGAGCCAAGAATCGAAGAGGAAAAATTTGTCAGGTTTTTTAGGCAGGGGGATGGCGTACCGCCAGAATTTGTGCTCTGTAGATTAGGGGCTGGCTCCCCGCGCCACTAATTGCGCCAGGGTTGCCTGCCCCGCCCCTTTTTCCGTCGTTTGTACCGTCTAAGTTCTTTTAAAGTATACCTTCACTCCAATCGATTCTAACTACTCTAAACTACATTTAAACATCGAGAGATCCTTCATAAAATGAATCATAACCCTTGAATTCATAATTCATAATTCAAATTCAAGGTAGAGTTAAGAATAAAGTCTTGATAGTTCTTTTGTGTCATTTTGAGAAGTCTTTTACAATCTTTTAAATCTTTTTTTAAGACTTGAGTACTTCAGTATGAGGATGAGGAGAGTTGATTTTCATTTTTCAAAATGAATATATGAGAACTAAGTATTTTCAAGAGTAAATGTTTTTACATTTAAAATGAGGAGGAAACTTTGATTTCCAATTGAGTTATGAGGAGTTTTGAGTACTATCTCTTTAAAGAGAAACCTTTTGAGTAATAATCTCAAAGTTTGAGGATGAGGAAATGTTTTTAAACATATGAGCTGAGTATATTTTGGAAGTAAAATTGAGCACTGATATGTGGACGAGTTCAAACAACTCAAAGTCCTCATAAACCATGTAGACAACATAGGTAGAAATGGTCATACATTTAAGATGCTTACTTATTACTTTTTAAGCATTGCTTAGTGGATCTGTTGAGTTTGCTTTTAGTTACTGCAGTCATTTTTTAAAATAATAAGCTACCTAGGTTTAGGATGAATTTGAATTTTAAATATTTGTTAGGTTGTTTTAATTGTTGAGATTATTTAGTCTTTTTAAATTCTTGTTATGCAGATTATGTTATCAAGTTGGCAATTTAAAGCCCTATTATGATTAATAAAATATTGAGAGACATTTTCAATCTTTTTGTGCTACCCCACTTTTAAAAAAACACCAACAGTGGTATCAAGAGGTTCATTGATCTTAAGGGATCTGTGAAATCTTTCAAAGAACTACCATACATTTTTAACCCGTAAGGGCTACCTTTTAAACCCGTCAGGGCTACCCATTTTAACCCATCAGGGCTACCTTTTCAACCCGTGTATTTTTCAACGCACAGGCTTTTCTAAACCAACTTTTTAAACCAAAATAATGGCAAGCAACAGTCTCTCTTTGAATGCCTCAAAAAATTTTACGGGTGAAAATTATCAAATTTGGTCACTGAAAATGAAATCATATCTTGAAGCCTATGATCTGTGGGAAGTTATAATGGAAGATATACCCTTACAACCTCTCCCTGCAAATCCTACCCTTGCTCAAATTAAATCTCATTCGGATGAAAAAACCAAAAAATTCAAAGCCAAAACTGTAATTCAAAATTCAGTTGCGGATTCGATTTTTTCAAAAATCATTGCTTGTGAGACGGCAAAAGAAGCTTGGGAAAAATTAAAAAAGGAATTTCAAGGAAGTGACCGAGTCAAGCAAATGCAAATTTTGAATTTGAAAAGAGATTTCGAATCTCTTAGGATGCAAGAGGATGAAACTATTGTTAAGTATTCTGACAAGATTTCTTTTATTGTTAATAAAATCAGGTTGCTTGGCGAGGATTTCAAAGATGACAGAATAGTAGAAAAAATTCTTGTGACAATTCCAGAGA
>JAJOOE010015102.1:0-24647 GCA_036250405.1 Solanum raphanifolium | reverse complement strand
TCATTGCATTCAGTTAGCTCAGTATTCAGTATTTTCAGTATCTATATCATGTCCAGATTATTTCATTGCTTTATTGCTTTGTTCAGTTATATGTTATTTCAGCTTTACTCTATCCTGCATGCTCAGTACCCCTCAAGTACTGACGCGTACGTGCGCTACATCTTCTCGTGATGTAGGTTTAGGTTCTCAGTATCCAGATCACGCTTAGATCGATTCCCGATCTTCAGTTCAGCAGAATCAGTGGTGAGTCCTCATTCTTCGAGGACTAGTGACATGTTTATCTTTCTCGCTTTTAGTCTTTAGTTTCAGTTTTGCTAGATCTAGTTGGGGCATGTCCCAACATTTCTAGTCAGTTTAGAGGCTTATTTCAGACATAGATAGATTCAGCTTAGTATTTTGAGTTTGATATTTCTTTTGTATTAAACTCTCAGATTTGATATATTCAGTTATAGTATATGGGTATTTCCCCCTCTTTTCATTTTATTTATGATTTAGCTTCCGCATCAGTTTATTATCTTTAGTATACTCATGATCATGCCAACAGGGTTAGCTTGGGATCACTTGTGGTCCTAGGTCCTAGGTCCCGTGTCTGCGTCTTGGGGGTAGCTCGGGGCGTGACAGTACGGTCCGTAGAAGTTAGTACAAATCATAGATGACCCTTGTGGGTGGCTCTATTCAGTTTTAATAAGGGGTAATCCATTATTTTCCTAACCTTCATAAGCCTAAACCCTGACAGTTTTACACCTAAATAAGGTTGTTTTCAGTTTATTTTAGCCCTAACACTCTCATAATCATTCCCAAGACTTAGAGCAAGGATTTAGAAAGAGAAATATAGGGTTTCAGTTAAGTTTTTCAAGTTTCTTTAAAAATTATGTTCTTCTAGGTATGTAAGGCTATTCATAGTGTCGAACTAAGTTCTTCCTCATGCCCTACATCTAAATTTAGTCACTACGAGTAAATTCTAAGGTTTTACCCTAAACTCCCTTAATTCTAAACTTTGCTTTTATTCCTTAGTCGTTGTTCTGATTTCATTATAATTAAGACTATAATATTTGTATATTCTGAGTTTGAATCATTATCCATGTTCATTTTATCACATGAAACCTTATTTTAGTTAAGAATTATTAAGAACCTTAACAAAATTGTTTATAAGCATTGATTTCTCACTTAAAGTAAGTTTAATTGTTTTACATGATTATTTGAGAAGAGCTTTAAGGGAACACAAATAGTTCCATGTTCATCTATTTTTTTAATTTAGAAAGGCTTTACTAATTTTAAAAAAGCATAAATAGTTTCAGAAGTATTTTATTTAGATAAAGTAAGACACCAGTATATGCCTAAAGAAGTATGAACCTTTTTGCATGTTTTGGGAGTAGAATTGAGCATCAATTTGGGTAAGAGGTAACACAACCTAAGCCCCATAAATTGTCCCACAAACATAGATATGATTGTGTCATTAATTTGGGCGACTCCCCACCCGCATCGTGGAGGGATTTTTAGTGGATCCATAAGTAAAGTTGTGTCCTATGCTATGCAAGGTATAGAGTGACCCTGTCAATGTGGGCAAGACATTATATCATCACAAAGCTCATAGTGATGATTGTCAGTTAGAGAAACTTCTGCAGAAAAGTGATGTATTTTATTTTAGTGTTGTTCCATTACTCCATAGCTTATTGGAAACCTTTAATAATGTCATTTTGTCTTCATGCTTTACTTCAATTAAGTTATATTTCAGTATTTCATTCAGTTAAGTTTTCTTTTTCATTCATCTTTATTACATACCATATATTCCATATACTGACGTCATTCGACATTGCATCATTTCAAGATGCAAATACAGGTGTTCATGATGATCAACTGGCGTTCCGTTAACATATGTTGACAGCTTTTGGTGAGACCTCTTTGCTTTCAGAGGACTCTAGTCTTATTATTTTAGTAGTATCTTTTAAGTCGGTATTTTCAAACCGCTTATGAAAGGGAGTCGTTCTGTTAAAGTTCTTTAAATTTCAGCTTCTTATGCATGTCTTTATTCTTCTGCTAAGTAGTAAACTAGGACAATCGTTCCCTTTGAGACTAGCAATGATTTTTGAGTACCGAGCGCATTCTAGTTGTAGACTCGGGGTCTGACAATTAATTTTTTTGCTCTTGTTAACGTTCTTGACACTAATTTGATAGTGTGTGTAGTATATATATATATATACACACACACACATATTAAGTTATATCAAATGGTAGGGAGATTTTAGGATTAGTTTGCACGATTACATGATCCTTGGACTTTATATGGCAATATTCTGATAGCTTAGCTTTGTTTTTAGCCAGTAACCGTTAGTATCGCTTGTGTCACAGACTTAGAGTTTTCGCTAAAGCTCCATGCGGTGCTTGAAAACTTACTCACTACTCTTGCAAGATCTTGTAAGCTCAAGCAAGCCTTTAGGACTAAGATCACTAAGAGAATGCAAAGAAAGACTTAGAAAGAATAATAGAGATTTTGGAAGAAGGCTTTTATATTGCTTGTGGAATGCTTTATAACTTGAGTGATGCCTAGCAAATGAAGGCCCCCTCTATTTATACTACAACTAGGGGCTAAAGTGTAATTAATAATTACTTTACAAGTCCCTATATTAACACTTTGGTCCCTCTCTAGAATTCTCTACATATTCTAGCATATTCTAAGGCTTTCTTGAAATATCTAAGGTGTTCTAGAGTTCTCCATAAGCCTCTCCTTGACTCTAGAATCTTCCGCTCCTATCCAGATGCAAAATTTGACTAGCAAAGTGGCGGGACATGACACTCTCCCCCACCTGATGATGCGATGACCACAACGCACTCTGCACAAACTCTCAGATTTGGTCTTTAAACTGCCACAAGTCTTCATATCTTTCCCATGTGGCCTCCTCTGGAGTTTCTCCCTTCCAATGTACAAGGAACATGGCGCTGGCTTGTTGACCCCGCTTCTGTTAGGCTTTATAGTCTATGATAGCCTTAATCTCTTAGTCGTGCGAGGCGGTGACAGTTATGGGTGCCTGTGGTGAATGGTTCTGGCTAGGATCTTCTTTGTCCTCATTGTATGGCTTGAGGACTCTTGCATGAAAGACCGGATGAATTTTGAAGTGTGGAGGCAACTCCACCTTGTATGAGATCTTTCCGACCTTTGCAACGATCTTGAACGGACCATCATATTTCCGCACTAAATTTTGATGAACCCCCATTAGTGCTTTGAGCTGTCTTGGATTGAATTTCACCACGACCAAGTCGCCTCTTTGTAGTCCGTGGGATGCCGTTTGCGGTCGGCAAACTTTTTCATCTTCTTCGCTGCCTTCGTCCAAGTAGGACGTGGCAGTGTCAAGTTGTTCCTCCCAACCCTTGGCAAGATGGTAGGCTCCCAAACTCTTCCCTTGGAAAGCAGCTGGCAACGAATGCAGAGTTTGGGGTTGTTGGCCCGTCGCTAACTCAAATGGTGTGTGCGTGTGCGCCCGATAGACTCATTCATTTGCAAATTGTAAGAAAATTGTGCCATGTCTAGGAGTTTGGCCCCCTTCTGGTGCGCACTGACATAGTACCTTAGATAGCACTCCAATAGGTCGTTAATGCGTTCAGTCTGGCCGTCGGTCTGCGGGTGGAAACTTGTGGAGAAGTGAAGTTCCGTGCCTAGTATCTCGAACAACTCCCTCCAAAAGTTCCTGGTAAAGCGGTGGTCTCGATCGCTAATGATATGCCTTGGCAACACCCAATATTTCACCACTTGAAGAACAATCGAGCAGCCTCATTTGCAGTGCAACCAGTTGTGGCAAGTATGAAGGTAGCATACTTTGAGAATCTATCCACTACGACCATGATGGTTCCATACCCATCGGGACTTAGGCAAGGAGGTGATAAAGTCCATGGTCACGCTTTCCCTTGGGCATTCCGCTACGGGTAGTGGCTCTAGTATTCCTCCCGGTTGCCTTTGCTCCACTTTGTCTTGTTGGCACACAATACAAGTCTGCACGTAGCACTCGATGTCATCCCGTATACACGACCAAAAATTGATAGCCTCGATCAGCACCCTCGTTAGTCGCTGCCCTGGATGCCCATCCCACGGTGTATCGTGGCTCTCACTGATGATTCGCTCCCTGATAGACACGAACTTCGGTACGTAGATCCTCCAACCGGATGCGAGCAAACGACCATCTTCCACACAAAAGCGCCTTGTCTTGCCTTGGACGGCTAACTCAATCAGCTTCTTAGCCTCGGGGTCATGTTGCATGCCATCCTTAATCGCATCTCGAATGTCACAATGGGCCGTAGTGATGGCAGCAAGTTCGGCCTTCCTACTTAGTGCATCAGCCACTACATTGCCTTTTCTTGGCTTGTACTCCAGGACGTAGTCAAATTCAGCTAGAAAATCTTGCCACGTAGCTTGCTTTGGGGTGATCTTCTTTTGTGACTGAAAGTAGCTAGTGGACACGTTGTCCGTCTTGACCACGAACTTGGAGCCTAGTAGGTAGTGTCTCCACGTGCGCAGGCAATGTACGATGCACGATATCTCTTTCTCTTGCACCCTATAGCGTCGTTCGGTCTCGTTCAACTTATGGCTCTCAAATGCTATTAGGTGCATGTCATGCATTAGGACTCCTCCAATAGTGAAGTCTAAAGAATCCGTATGTACTTCGAAGGTCTTTGAAAAATTGGGCAGCGTCAAGACTAGCTCTTCTATCACTGCAGTCTTAAGACCTTCGAATGCTTGCTGGCACTCCTCGCTCAAAACCCACGACTTACTTTTCTTCAACAAATCGGTTAGCGGAGCGGCCTTAGTGGAGTAGCCACTTATGATCCTGCGATAATAGTTTGCAATTCCAAGGAATGATCATAGCTCGGTCACTTTGGTTGGTGCCTCCCATTCTTGGATCGCTCGGATCTTAGCCTCGTCCATTCGTAGTTCGCCTTGACTGATGATATGTCCCAAGAAGTGCACCTCGTGCTGGGCTAACTGACACTTCTCCCGCTTAATATATAGTTGGTTCTCTCGTAAGACTTGGAAGACCATCCTTAGGTGCTCCACGTGCTCCTCCAAGGTGTTACTATAGATGACCATGTCATCCAAGTACACCACCATGAACTGATCCAAGTAGGGATGAAAAATCTTGTTCATCAGCGTGCAAAAGGTAGCGGGTGCATTGGTTAAGACGAAGGGCATCACCAACCACTCGTAAGCTCCATATCTTATTACGCACGCCGTCTTTGGTTCATCCCTCTCCGCTATACGCACCAAGTAGTAGCCCTTTCGGATATCCACCTTGGTGAAGTACTTAGCCTGTCCAAGCCTATATAACAAATCTGCAATGATCGGGATATGATACTTGTGTTTAATTATTACCTTATTGAACGACCGGTAGTCAATGCATAAGCGCAATGATCCGTCCTTCTTTTGAAATAAGACCGGCGCGCCATAAAGAGCTTTGGATGGGAAAATGTGACCGGCCCCGAGGATCTCCTTCAACTGCTTCCTTAGGTCATCTAAATCAGGTGGGGCCATGCGGTAAGGTGCATGTGCGGGTGTCTTGGCTCCCACCTCCAACTCAATCTTGTGATCTACCTCGCGCCTAGGAGGTAGAGTCTTCGGCAGCTCGTCTGGCTTCACATCTTTGTTTTCTTCAAGGACCTTTTCTACGATCGGTGGCAAAGGCTCCTTAGCACCATTATCTTCTCCCAAACTTGGAATGGTGGCTATAAACATCGGCTCCCCTTTCTTTATGCCCTTCACAATCAGCATGGCCAACAGGTGGGCGTGTCCTTCCTTCTTCGGCACCTTGACTAAAGGTACCATGCATGAGCTGTCTCGCTCTAAGACCATGAGTCATTGGAGGTAGGGGTAGATCATAATATGGAATCTTTGGAAGAATTCCTGCCCAAAAATGATGTCAAAGATATCTAAAGAAGAAACGTTAAAGTTTGTCTTACCTTTTAACTTTCCTAGCGTGCTACTCACTCCTTGGGCGACTCCGTACACGGGAATCGCTGGTGCATTGACTGTCTTGAGGCGAGTGTTGCTTGGATTGTAACTTAGCCCCAACATTGTTGCCGCCGTCTTGGTCATGATGTTAGCTTTGACCCCGAAGTCTACCATGGCACGAGCTGGTCGTTTATTAATGGAGATGTCTACATACTGTGTGCTGAAATCTCCTAGCTTCTCCGCCTGCTTAGCTATAGCCCCGCATAGTCCAACCATGCCAAACTGCATCGTTCATGCGTCCTGCCCTTGCTCTTGTGCGTCCTTCTCCTTCCGTTCACGTAGGACGGCACCAAGGTTCTTCATCTCTGGCCCCTGGCATAGCCATGCGGTCCTCCGCATATGTAGCAACAATCTTCCTTGGTGGCCTGCACCTTTTTCTCCGTGTAGTTTTGGCGCCCGAACCGCTTACCGTCTGACTTGTAGGAGTCGTGCTGCTTAGGATGTGCTTGCTGCTCCTTGCCTCGGCCACGATCTCCCCCACCTTTGGCATGACTACTCCTTGCATCCTTGTCTTTTGCCTTTTCATGCCGGTCATGCTTAAAGTCGGTCAAAGATTCAGCTTGTGTGATGGCCTCATCAATGGTCTTGACTTGTCGCTGCTCCAACTCTGTCTTGGCCTAATTTTACAGTCCGTCCATGAAGTGAAACAACATCTCTTCATCCGTGAGGTTGGGAATCTGAAGCGTTAGAGTTGTGAACTCTTTCACGTACGCCCGAATGCTACCCGTTTGCTTCAATTCCCTAAACTTGCGTTTAACCTTATATATGACCTTGTTAGGGAAGAAGGCTTTCTTGTACTCTTCTCAGAATTGTTCCCAAGTACTGATGGTGCACGCCCTCTTCCCTATCTCAGCCTCCTTGCGTCTCCACCATAGCATGACCATCTCTGAAAGATACAACACAGCAGTGTTGATCTTGTTCTCGTCGCTCTTCACCCGACTACACTTGAATTAAATCTCCAAGTGCCACAAGAAGTTCTCTACCTCCTAAGTGTCACAGATGCCTTTGAATATATGTGACTTGGGAGCCTCGACCCTGGCCTCCCTATAACGGTCGGATGTCATAGATCCTCCAGCTTTTACACCTTTCTTGAGTTCTTTCATCTCGGCCTTCATGGTCTCAATTGTGCTTAACACCTCCATGCCCCGACACTCCAAGAAAGTGATGACCTCCTTCATCTCAAACTCGGTCTGCTGGCATCCTTCCAACTCCTTGCGAAGGTTTTCAGTCTCCTCAAGGGTGAAGTCCTCAAGGGTCTTGAACTTTCCATCTGCCACATTCAAACGCCGGCCTAATATCTCCATTGCCTGCCTTGCCATTTCAACCCTTGCGACCCATTCTTATCCGGCGGTGACGTCGATGGGCTCATTGAGAAGTTCATCGTCACTTGCTTCGGTGGTCGATGGTGGGTGAGATGTTAGCGCCTCGCTTGGTGTGGGGTCGAGCAGCATTTCCTCACTACCCTTTTAGTGCTTCTTGCCCTTGCAATTCTTCTTTCCTCCCTGCGGACGGACGTTGGTGGTGCTAGCGGCATTTACGTCTCCTTAGTTAGCGATTCCCTTAGTATAAACCTTTGCTCTGATACAACATTGTCACGGACTTAGAGTTTTCGCTAAAGCTCCGTGCGGCGCTTGACAACTTACTAACTACTCTTGCAAGATCTTGTAAGCTGAAGCAAGCCATGAAGACTAGGATTGCTAAGAAAATACAAAGAAAGACTTAGAAAGAATAAGAGAGCTTTTGGAAGAAGGCTTTTATATTGCTTGTGGGATGATTTACAACTTGAGTGATGCCTAGCAAATGAAGGCCCCCTCTATTTATACTAAAACCTAGGGGTTAAAGTGCAATTAATAATTAATTTACAAGTCCCTAAAGTATTTACATTTTGGTCCCTCTCTAGAATTCTCTACATATTCTAGGATATTCTAAGGCTTTCTTGAAATATATAAGGTGTTCTAGAGTTCTCCATAAGCCTCTCCTTGACTCTAGAATCTTCCGCCCCTATCCGGATGCAAAAATTGACTGGCAAAGTGGCGGATCATGACACTTGACTCTGATCTTGGTGTCATTAAAGTATCTTACGAAATCTTCTAGATGGTGTGAAACTTAGATTGTTGCGTGTTACCTTGTTTCGGAAAGATTGTGTGAATGCACTTATATTTTCTAGGCATCATTTCTTAATTATTATTTATTGTTAGGCCTGAGATCGTGAGTTTGGACTAGCTGAAGTTCCTAGTTAGTATGTCTATACCGTGTCAAGTGTTACCTGATTGATTGTTTGATGTGTTGATTTTTATTTGGTTTATTTTTAGATGGTTAGTACTTGGACTTTACTTTTTTTTATTCGTACAAAAACCTTGGGAAGCTTATATTTAAGGAATAGAAATGGTTTTTTGCTAAGTTTTCCTCCACTTGTTGAGATCCGAAGGGACAGCTCACTGTTTTAATTAAGGGAACTAAGTTTTTATGTGAATATGCATTATTTTGGAGTTTATATGACTTAAAATGGCAAATACTAATTTTATGAGTGTGGTCTACATATTTGTTCACTTTTGCACTAATAAATTTGTGGTATCAATCTGGACGACCCATTGACTCAAATACGGGTTATGTTCTATTACATTGCATTTGTTCAAATTCAGTTTTTCAACATAAAACTTATAGCAATTGACAAAAAGGAAATAAAAAAGGAGCTCATCTTTTAACCAGATCCAACTAAATTTAGTGGACATTTAATGAAGAGCTATGAATTAATAACGGAAAGTTTCAATTACAGAAAGGACATAAGAACAAAAACCCAATGCAATAAATTCTTAATATTTTTCATGTGGTAGTAGTCATGTGGATAATGCTCACAAAATATAAAAAATAGATAAAAACAAACATATTCAAGAAAGATATCAATACATATCGTGGAGGGTAGCATGGGAATTGCTAATGTAATAACGTTATATGTAGGTTGCTAAATGCAGTAACTTCTAGTATTTATTTTATTTACCTCTTGTTAGTAGTTTGAATAAGTCTCCTACTATGTGGAGCACACTTCGGAGTAGTTACAGTTCCAATTATCTAGCATTAGTTAGTTGTAGATCATGTGCAGGTGGTGGCCTGCACTTTAGCATCAGTTGGTTGAAGAGTATGTATATAATAGCTTATTTCCAGACTTAATAAAATTATCTTTTGGCCTTCTCATCTTAATTTTTATATGGTATCAGAGCAGCCATAAGCTCCACCGAGTTAGATCCATTTCATTCTTCTTAAGCTCTCTCCTATGGCTCCAGTCACTGATGCTACTACTGCCAGCAGTTCTACAGTTTCTGCCACCACTCATGTGGTACAATTTAACCCTATTCCTCAGTTACCTATTAAACTACAAGGTACTCTCAATTTTTCAAGATGGAAAGCATAACTTGTGATGCTACTAAATGGATATTAACTCATGGGACATCTTGATGGAACCAAAACTGCTCCATCACCTACTATTACCCAAAATGATCATATTATATCAAATCCCAACTATCAGATCTGGTTCTCTCAGGATCAATTGATCCAACAAGCAATGATGGCATCAGTTGATCCTACGATTGCTCCAACTGTTGCAGCAGCACCATCTGCTACCAAAGCGTGGGCACTCCTTCACACAGTTTACGCCAACAAAAGCCATACTCTCATCTTTAGCTTGCATGATCAATTGCAGAATACCAAGAAGGCTCAAAAAACCATTGCAGAGTACTTACAAGAGGTTCGTTCTATCTCTGATGCTCTCAATGTTGCTGGTTCACCTATCAACGATGATGAACTTACTGTCAAAATTCTAAGCGGACTTGACCCCGAGTACAGAGAACTCTCTGCTGTAATACGCGCACGAGACTCTTATTTGAGCTTTGAAGAATTATTTCACAAGCTCACAGAACATGAAATTTTCCTAAAATTTCAAGATCTGGACAAACCATCCTCTATGATCACAGCTTCTGTTGCCCAGAAGTCGAACACGCCTCCGCAATTCAACAGAAACAATCCTCGCTTCAACAATCAGCAATGGAAACCATCTCAGTCTCGACAAGGGAATTCCAGCAATTAGCAATCGAACTCTGACAGTTAGCCAAATATGAGACAATAGAAGCAATCTGTCAAATGCCAATTGTGACAAAAGTTTGGACACACGGTAGATGTTTGTCTCTCCAAGTCACACAATCATTTTGAAGCTAAGGCTAACTTTGCATCGGACTTGCAATCATCTTGAAACTCTTGGGTTCTAGACTCTGGAGCAACTCACCATGTCACTACAGAACCCCACAACCTTGAAGAGTATACAGGAACTGAAGAGATTTCTATGGGTGACGGTAAAACCATTCCCATAACTCATACTGGTTCAACTTTGATTCAGGCATCTAATACTGCTTTAAAGCTTTCTGACACACTCTTTGCCCCTTTAATAAAGAAGAATCTCATTTATGTTGCTAAGTTTTGTCAAGATAACCTCACATCTACTGAATTCTTCCTTTTTACTTTTGTTGTGAAGGACTTGCATACTCTAAAGTCGCTGGTACAAGGTCGAAACAATAATGGACTATATGAGTGGCCGCATCTGGAATTCAGGAAGCCATCCATTCACCTCTCATCCACAAAAGCCCTACTTCAACTCTAGCATTGTCCATTGGGTCATCCCTACTCTAGAATTTTACATTTTATTCTGAAGAAATTTTCTTTACCTGTTGTTGCTGGAAAAGACAAGTTTGACCCTTGTAATTCTTGTTCTTCTAATAAAGCGCATCGTTTGCCATTTCAATGACTCACTTTGTCCAATAATATTCCTCTTCAGATTGTCTTTAGTGATTTATGGGGACCATCACCTGTTTTGTCACTTGATAAAAAATTATATTACTGCATTTTTGTTGACCAATACACCAAATATACTTGGTTGTATACGCTCAAAAACAAAAGTGAGGTTGCTTCAATATTCTCAAACTTTCATCCTTTATTAGAAATTTTTTTCAAAACTAAAATTTCTTCAATGTATACCGATGGAGGGGGTGAATTCATCGGTCTTCAGCCCTATCTTCAGAAAAATGGCATTGAACACTTGATTTCACCTCCCTACACACCTCAACGTGTTGCCATAGCTGAACGTAGACATCATCATATTCTTGAAACCGCTAAAACTCTTCCTTATGAAGCCTCCTTACCACCTGATTTTTGGTGTTTTGCTGTCATTATGTTGTCTACCTTATTAACAGACTTCTCACTCCTATTCTGAATAATGAGTCGTCCTACCAAAAATTGTTTGGTCGATCTCTTGATTATACCGCCCTAAGAGTTTTTGGTTGTCTTTGTTACCCATGGCTTAAACCTTATACCAAAAATAAAACTTGAGCCACGATCCACCCCGTGTGTGCATTTAGGTATCTCTCAGACACATCATGCTCATATCTGCTTTGACCCAGTTCAATAAAAAAAATTGTAAGTCGTGATGTACAATTTTTTGAAAAAGAATTTCCGTTTAAAAGAATGTTCATTCATTTGCGTAAATATACTTTCCAATTAAGTTGGGAAGTTGTTGAATCCAAAGAGGAGACTCCAACAACAATTCCTACTCCTTCTCTCTTTATCCCACCACTTATTCCTATCCATGTAGAGTCCCACTCTCACAATACAACCTCTTTCCCAAGCGATGCTCATTCCAATAGCCACGTTCAAGTACCAGTAGCTGCAGAGACATCAGGTAAAGGTAATACACAACTTTCTGCTCCTTCTTTTCAACTTCCTACCCCTTCTTTTTTGCATGATACTGCCACCCACAAGCCTTTGCTTACGTACCAGAGACGCCAAACTATAGGTAAATTCATACAAACCCAACAACTACTCCCAAGCCCTGGCGACACCATTCCTCCACCCCTGACATCCAGTGATCCCTCTACTGCCATATATGCTGCCTCGATTCCCCCACCACCCTTAAACCGAATTATAACTCAGTCTCAGAATAATATCTCCAAGCCAAAAAGAAAACTCTCTTTTCTAACCCATTTGATTCCTACACCTGTAACTTTCAAACAGGTTGTTAAACATGAAGAGTGGAGACAAGCAATTCAAGTAGAGTATGATGCCTTAATCACAAATCAAACTTGGGAACTCATAGCACGAGACCTGTCCAATAATGTCGTGGACTGCAAATGGTTGTATCAGATTAAGCGTAAAGCAGATGGCTCTATAGACCGTTTCAAAGCTCGTCTAGTTGCAAAAGGGTTCACGAAGCACCCTGGTTTGGATTTTAATGAGACATTCAGTCCCGCTGTCAAACCAACGTCGGTAAGGTTGGTTCTATCTATAGCTGTGCAACACAATTGGCCAAATCATCAACTTGATGTCAATAATGCTTTCCTTCAAGGAAAATTGGACGATGAAGTGTTTATGTCGCAACCTCAAGGATTTATCAATCCCCAATTCCCGAATCATATTTGCAAGCTGAAGAAGGCTATTTATGGCCTCAAACAAGCCCTCGGGCTTGGTATAATTCTCTGCATGAACATCTGCTGAAAATGGGGTTTGTCAGAACAAAATCTGACACCTCTCTATTTGTATGGAAGCATATGGTTGTAACTATTTGCGTTCTTGTATATGTTGACGACATTATAATCACTGGCAACCATCCAAATGTGATCCAATTTGTCATCAATTCCTTGGCAGCTAGATTTTCGTTGAAAGATCTTGGTTATTTGAACTATTTCTTGGGTGTTGACATTAAGAAAATACCAGATGGTCTCATTCTTTCCCAATCAAAATATATTCTGGATATTCTTTTCGAACTGGATATGGAAAATTGCAAAGGTGTTTCTACTCCCATGTGTTCCACTGTACCACTTCGCGTGACTGACGGTTCACCACATACTGATGCCACTCGCTACCTACGTACACTTGGCAAATTGTAGTATTTGTCCCTCACACGGCCTGACATCTCTTATGCAGTCAATAAATTGTCTCAATTTATGCATGTCCCGACTAATGAACATTGGAAAGCGGTTAAAAGAGTGCTACGGTAGCTCAAAGAAACTGCAAGTTCAGTACTTCGCATCATTCGCAGCTCTGACTCCAATTTGTATATGTATGCTGATGCAGACTGGGCTGGCGATCTGAATGACAGAATCTCTACATCAAGTTACATTGTTTTCTTTGGACCAAATCTAGTCAGTTGGTCATAAAAAAAACAACGTGCAGTAGCTCGCTCATCCACTGAGGCAGAGTACAAATCCGTCGCCAATGCACTTGCAGAACTCACTTGGGTGCGAAACTTACTTCATGAGTTACATGTCACCATTTCGAAGACACCAACAATCTACTGTGACAATGTTGGAGTGACTTATTTATCTCACAACCCAGTGTTTCATACCGGTATGAAACATGTTGCTGTTGATTTTGCATATGTACATGACCAGGTTCAAGATCATCGAGTTCATGTTACTCATACTCATGCTTGTGATCAACTTGCTGATACATTCACCAAGCCACTGCCTAAATCAACATTTACTAGGTATCGTTCCAAGTTAGGCATTGTTGCACCTTACCTACCTTGAGGGGGTGTATTAACGTTATCTATAGGTTTCTAAATGCACTAACTTCTAGTATTTATTTTATTTACCTCTTGTTACTAGTTTGAATAAGTCTCCTACTATGTGGAGCACATTTAAGAGTAGTTACAGTTCCAATTATCTAGCATTAGTTAGTTGTAGATCATGTGCAGGTGGTGGCCTGCACTTTAGCCTCAGTTGGCTGAAGATTATGTATATAATAGCTTGCTGCCAGACTTAATAAAATTATATTTTGGCCTTCTCATCTTAATCTTTATATAATGTCACGAGGAATGAAAAGAAGTCTTGGACTATGATAATCAAAGTGCAATCTAAAGGTTTCATTATTTTGTCCTCTACTGGAAGATATTTAATTACATTGTCATCCTAGTTACAAATTTATTTATCATGCATCTCCATTAAAATTGCTTGGCTGGTAAAACATTAATATTTCAATTTTATCGATTGATGAAATTTTTTGAGCCTAAGTTCCTTTCAATTTTCAAATTTCTCTATAACCCACGCCTCCTCCCTCTCCCTCGCACCCTCCCCCCCCCCCCCCCACAACACACACACATAGTAATTCTCCTCGAGTGTATCGTTTATAAAAATATGTCTTCCATCCGAATCAATTATTTCTCTTCAGTTCTAGGGAATTGGGGATCTACTTGAGGAGTTCCTCCCTTGAAACTAGTCATTTCATTAATCTTATCATGTAAGTTATTCTTTCTTTTTAACTTGAACTTGATTGCATCCATGTTGAGGGATTTTTTGTTGGTGGAGATTTTCTGCATTAGTTTTTATTTTAATTGAGATATAGATCGTTATTTTATTTTGAAATTTACTCTAAACGAAACAGGATTTACAGATTCGTTCTTTTGAAGATTTAGAGTAATTTTCAATCTTCATTTTTTAAAGTGTAATTCTTGGTATGTCTCTTCTTCTGAATTTTATTATAAATATTGTTTTATGGTTTTAAAGATATGTGTGACTTGAGTATTATGTATATGATGAAAGTCACTATTTCGCTATTCATGAGCTCCTAAAAGGGGAGATTTACAATTTTTGATGTGAAGTAGGGGCAATAGTTTGTTTGTTTCAGTTCAATGTTTTAATTTAATATTAACCTCTTGATAGTTATTTCAGTGTAGATGAAAGTGTTACCTAATATAATGTTTTCTAAATTATAAACTATGGTTCTTGCAACTTCTGATGATCTCTTTTTAAACTTCACAAGTCGTGTGTGTTGATCTTTTGGGGAATCAAGACATCTTTTATAGAGTTGAATGGATTTTAGTTAAGTTATTTTCAATATTCTTTGAAAAAGCAGGTAATTGTATGTCTTTTTATTGGTTTTGCAAACTTCTTTTTGGGTCTTTCCTTCAAGTGTTGATGAAGGGAAAGGAAAGAATCACTAGTAATCACTTGAAATATTTTTTTCATTATACTGGTGCGTAAAATGTACATTACATATATACCTCATTGAGCAATATATAGATTGACATCATTATATCATTATGATTTCAGGTTTAGGAAGCACTACAGTAAATTTAAATAAGGAAACTTTTAGCTAGAAGAAAAGAAAATCAACAACAATGCAGCATCGTACTAGTACAACAACCACCTTATTTCACAATGAGGCCACTTATGATTTTGGTCCTATAAGAACGATGATTCTCCTTCACATCGCTCTAGAATATTCTATATAAAACCAGAAGCGCGTCTTATTGGTATGGTACCCAATATTTTGGGAATTTATCATTCCTCTAATGGGAGCTTAATTATTGTTTTGGCTAATGGAACAAACATATACTATGTTTCCATTGTTCCAAGAAATCATTTTTCCTTTTGGATTCCATAAGTAATGTTAACAAATACACTGATTCCCAATTTTTCATTATCATTACCGCGTATTTTATGGGACTACACCCAAAGATTTGCGGAAGTGAATCATGCATTTGATCGTATGACATTGCCACTGCGTCTTACCAATTTTCCCATGGTAAATTTTCTTTCGGCTTCTCTTTCTTTTCTTTTTAATTATAAATTTATTGCAATCTTCACATTATTAGTTTTCTCATGCTCAATACTTGATTTAATTACTACCTTAAACTTATCATGTCATAAGAATATTTTTAATATTTAAAGGTAATTATTTTTAACGTTTAACGCACTTATGCTTTTAAGTGTTATGACATAATAACGGACAAAAAATAGTACGTATATTTTTTCTCACAAATTATGATCTTGAATTTGGGGTTTGTTGGCCCTTCAAGACCAGACTGAAAATGTCAATACGAGATTGAGCAGGGAAATTATTTTTCCATGTATGAATCGCATCATGTATCAGTCAACAGATATATCTAAAAGTGACGATATTGATACTTGTTCTATTTGTTTGGTAAGGACTTATTTTCATTTGATTCTCTCCTCATACTGCTTAAACGTAGTTATTTATGTAAAATTATCTTACTCGAAAAATATTTTTCCATTTTGCTGGATGACTACTCTGATGGATAGATAATTGGAAGCGCTGACTGTCACCACACCTTTCACTTTGATTGCATCAGCTAATGGCTCGTGCAGAAGTATTCATGTCCCCTCTGCAAAAGAATTGCATTGGTAATTTAAGAACTCAAAGCTAGAATTGCATACATTAATGTGTATGCAAATGTTTTAAGTTATGAAAATTATGAGAAAGTTAAAAAAAAATTGTGTTGGATGATATGAAATATAGTGATCTATCTTGGGACTTGATTTATATCAAGGTTTTATGTTATGTACCTGTTAATTTGACAGTGAACTTGTGAAATGTTAGTTGAAATTATTGTTGTCGACATGTTTTTCAACCAGTTAGGGAGTCAATGTACCTTTACTTTTCGGTGGAGGTGTGTAGTTTCTTATATTAAGTTTTTCTCCACCTGTTGAGCTCTGAAGCAGAGGATCACTGTTTTAATTAAGGGAACCATGTTTTTATGGGAATATACATTGTTTTGGAGTTTTAATGAACTAAAATGACAGATATTGGTTTTATGATTGTGGTTTTACATATTGATTCACTTTTGCACTTATAAATTTGAGGTATCATTTTGGATGGCCCGTTGACTCAGATACGGGTTATGTTGTACTACATTGCATTTGTTGATGAGTCTGAGGTATCATTCTAGGAAGATCAAGGTTTCTTTCGGGTTTCTACCTTTATGCATTGATCGTTTGCATTGCACTAGCCTATTTTGATCGACTTGATATTTGTTGTGCCAGCCTTGTACTTGAGTACCGCTTTTTTCTTGTTTAATTGTGCTTCATTCTCTCTATTTTCAATAGTTAATTATCCCTCATTAGAACCTTTTAATTGCGATGTTAGAACTATTGTGTTTCTTTTTTATATATATAATCTTTCTGAGTTCGGTCTGTCTATGATACCTTTTGAGTACCTTATATTTTGGTACTCATACTACATTTCTGCATCTTTTTTTTTTATGTAGCTCTCAGTACAAGCCACCCTCAGTGAAAGTTGGACTCCCTTGGTCATTGCAAATTCATATTGAGGTGAGCTCTTCGCTTTCAGAGGCTTTTTGTTTTTCCTTCTTTTGTATTTGTCTATATTTTCGTATTTTATTAGAAAGACTTGTGTATATAGTATTTATTCTGTACGGTGAAATCAGGTCCAAAGATTTAGTTCTTGTGTTTAGTTTGTCTTTCATGATAACATTCAAGCCCATTTTGTATATTAGGTATCACACTTACATTTGTATATTACCCTATTCTATATAATTATTATTCTATTTTCGCTTATTCTTTGCTATTAAATTATTATCTTCTATGATTTTTGGATTTTGACTTGCCTACCGGGAGATTTATAGTAAGTTTCATCATAACTTGATTTTGGATCGTGATATTCTTATAGATCTTTTCATAAAACATGAATTGAAGACTGGCCCAGTGTCACGCCCTGAGCCTACACCCTGGACGTGGCTGGCACTCGAGAACCATTGTTGTCCCCAAGCGAACCCTTGGCATGGCTTACTTACTCAACGGAAGACTTTACTCAAGATAAATACTTTTAAAACAAGTAAACTGAACTGCTCAAAATATAACTTAGAGTGTATTATAATAACATTCACTGCCAAAGTAGCAACTCAAGTCTCAACTTAACTAAAAAGGAAAAGTAAAGACTCATGAACTAACATCACTAACTCTGTCAATGAAGCCTCTAAATAACTTAGATGGATGTCGGGACAAGACCCACGACATCCTAATGAACTAAAATACTGAAAGCAATGAAAAGGATCATCCGGAAGCTAGGAGGCTCACCAACTGACTCTGAGTGCTCAACCTGATCAACGAGGCGCTGAATGCTGATCCTAGTTACCTGTGTCTGCATCATAAGAAGATACAGGCCAACTGTCATCAGTACATTGAATGTACGAGTATGCGAGTTGAATGCTAAACATAACTTAAGCTTGAAAAGAATCTGAAAAAAACACTTACCTTGGCTTTACTCAACTCCTGAATAACTTAACTCAATATAAAGCAATCAAAAACATGCAATCTATAGAAAACATGTAAAACAGTGGAAAACAACTTAGTTCGTTAAAGAAAATGAAATAACAAACTCGACTTTACTCATATAATAAAGTAATATAGTTTCTGGGGCAGTTTCTCTAACCGACTACCACCACTATGAGCCTAAGTGTTGATACAACGTCTTGCCCACACTGCAAGAACTGTCCTATGGTTTGCCGTCATATAGAACGCTTAACTTAGTGGATCCACTAACTTATGCTAAAAGCATCTTAAGGAGTCATCTAAAAAGTATGATCCTTTACTACCGATAATGGCTGCATGGTTTATGGAGATGTGAGTTATCTGAACTCAAGCTCGTCCCCATATCGGTGCTCAATATTACTCCCAAAATATACTTTAGCTCATATGTTTGTAAAAACAAAACTCTTTCTTTGGTTTGAGATAATTACTCAAAAACTTAGCTTAAAAGCTCTCTTGGAAATCTCAGTTTCCCCTTTCTTGTTCAAATGTGAAAACATTTTAAACTCTTGGGAATACTTAGTTCCCATATAATCTTTGAAGAATGACTTTACTCTTATTCTTTAATGAAAACTAGCTCAAAGGCTCTTTTGGAAATATCAGTTTCCTTTCTTGTTTAAATGTGAAAACATTTACTCTTTGGGAATACATAGTCCCGATATACTTTTTTGAAGAAATGAACTTCAAACTTTACTCTTTACTCAACTCAAAACTCAAGTCTTAAAACAAAGTTAAAACATTTGTAAAAGACATTTGGAAAACTTCATGAACTTCTCTTAACTCGACTCTTGACTTCTCTTGACTTGACTCTTAATTTCTCTTGACTTGACTCTTAACTTCTCTTGACTTGACTCTTAACTTTCCTTGAATTGAATTATGGATTCAAGGATTGTGATTTGTTATAGGAGACATCTCATGATGTTTAGGAATGATTTTAAAAAGCTAAACATGAGAAAAGATTAAAAAAAATCATTATCTGAGGGCAGGTCCGCGACGCAGAGAGGGATTTAAATTTTGTTCGCGAAAATACTTTTTGAGGAAGAACGGTCCGTGACCGCTCCGCGATGCGAGGGGAATTTTTGTGAAACTGTGGGGCAGGTCCGCGACCCGGCCTGGGGCTCCAGATTTGCCCGACATTTTTCTTCTTTCGTTTTCCAGTCCCAATTCACCTAAACTCGACTACTCTTTTCAATTTTTCTTTAGATTCAGATACCCAACACATGTACCCATGAACCTAACTCAAAACAACTCTAAAATTAGACGTAAAGATCTCAGAAACTTCTCAATTTAACCCAATTAAAGAACGGAAAACAAATTCAAGATTCATCAACTTTCAACTTTCTAGAACGAATTTCACTGAAATAAATATGCTTGGCACGTGGGTGAATGAACCCAACGCTATGAAAGACTCACATACCTCTTTAGGGATCAACCCTTTTCTAATCCACAAGCTAAACCTTCAAGAACGACGAACGTTGCTCTTTCTCCGCTTTTATCCTCTTGCGTTCTTTCTCCAAAAACCCTAGTGTAAACTCCAATTGCCTAAACTGAACCATTTCAGTTCTGACCCTTAATTAATTCACCATATACGAATTAAAATAATAAGGTATGGAAAAGACCAAAACACCCTTTAAAAATTAGGATTGGACATTTCCTTATTTGAACAACCCAACTTCCAAAAGGCATATCTTACTCATACAAACTCGGAATCGTGCAAACTCGGCGGCGTTGGAAAGATTATTCCAAGAGATTTCCAACCATACCTTGAAGTACACCTAAATTATCCTGAGATAGGAGTTATGTCCATTTTAAGTTGACCAAAGACTCAAACTTAACTTAACCAATTTTCCAGATTTTTGTTATTTCCAAAAATCACTCTTTCGAATTCTAGCTCTTTCTAGTTCTTTCAATTTGTGAGATGTTACATTATCTCCCCCTTGGGAACATTCTTCCTCGAATGAGATTACTCTTAGTAGGCTAAGAGTGTAACATTAACATTCAGCTCAAACACCCAACAAGCAGTGCAATTACAACATACAAATCTTATAAATAAAAGCCAAGAAAAGGATTAGTACCTTAATTTGGAACTTCTCCAGATTCGAAGAGATGTGGATATATCTTCTTCATATCTTCCTCAGCTTCCAAGTAGTTTCCTCAACAAACTGGTTCTTCCAAAGAACTTTGACTTATGCTACCTCTTTTGTTCTCAACTAGCGAACTTGGCGATCTAGAATCTAAAGTGGAATCTCCTCATAAGATAAGCTACCCTTGATTCCAATATCTTCAGTTGATATGATCAATGAAGGATCGCCTATACACTTTTTCAACATGGAGATGTGAAATACCGGATAGACTGCGGCTAACTCTTGTGGTAGCTCTAACTCATAAGCTATATTGCCAATCCTCTTGGATATTCTGCAAAACCCAATATACCGGGGACTAAGCTTCCCCTTTTACCAAATCTCATAACACCCTTCCTGGGTGAAACTTTCAAGTATACCCAATCATCTACTTCAAACTCTAACTCCCGTCTCCTAACATCAGTGTAGGATTTCTAATGACTCTGCGTTGTTTTCAACCTTTCTTGAATCACTTTCACCTTCTCCATAGCTTGATGAACTAAATCTGGTCATATCAACCCTGCTTCACCAACTTCAAACCATCCAAAAGGAGATCTACATCTTCTCCCACAAAGAGCTTCATAAGGAGCCATCTGGATGTTAGAGTGGTAGCTATTGTTATAGGCAAACTCATTAAGCGGTAGGTGATCATCCCAATTACCCTTGAAATCAATCACACAATCTACCTTGATACCTCAAAACACCATCTCCCTCTTGTTCAAAAGACATCACTTTTTGCTTATGAACACTTGCCTTTAATTCAAGCAATAAAGAATATTGGTCTTGCTTTTCTTTCACTTCTGACACTAATGATGATTCAACCCCATTCATCACTACTACTCCTCCTTTTGTGGAATCCATTAGTCGAACTCCTAGCCGTGCAAGTCTATGCACCTCTTAAGCTAACTCTTTTTTATCTTCCTCAAAATGGGCGGTATTACCTATATATAATCTACTCAAGGAATTAGCAACAACATTAGCCTTACCTGGGTGATAAAGATAACATATGTCATAATCCTTGTGTAATTCTAACCACCTTATTTGTCTGAGATTAAGTTCTTTCTGACTAAACACATACTGAAGACTCTTGTGATCGGTGAACACATCCACATGAGCACCATAAATATAATGACGCCATATTTTCAAAGAAAATACTATAGCAGCCAACTCTAAGTCATGGGTTAGGTAATTCTTCTCATGAACTTTCAATTGTCTGGAGGCATAAGCTATAACTTTTTCATTCTGCATTAACACACAGCCCAAACGAACTCTAGATGCATCACAATACACTGCAAAACGTTAAGTACCCTCTGGTAAAGTTAATACTGGGGCAGTAGTCAACCTCTTTTTTTTTTCAATTCCTGAAAGCTTTTCTCACAAACTTCAGACCATTGAACTGCACTGTTTTCTGAGTCAACTTAGTCAAAAGGGATGAAATAGACGAGAACCCATCTACGAACCTTCTATAATAGCCAGCCAAACCCAAACTCCTAATATTAGTTGGAGATGTGGGTCTAGGCCAACTCTGCACTACCTCTATCTTTTAGGTATCATCTCTAATTCCATCACCGGAAACTATGTGGCCCAAGAACGCCACAGACTCAAGCCAAAACTCACATTTAGAGAACTTAGCATATAACTCCTTATCTTTCAAAGTCTGAAAAACTATTCTGAGATGACTAGCATGATGTTCTTCATTCCTCGAATAGATTAGTATTTCATCAATGAAGACGATGACAAACATATCTAAATAAGGTTTGAAGACTCTATTCATAATTTCCATGAACGTTGCTGGTGCATTAGTTAAACCAAACGACATGACCAGAAACTCATAATGACCATAACGGGTCCTGAATGTTGTCTTTGGAATGTCACATTCCCTTACTTTCAACTAATGGTAGCCAGATCTGAGTTCTATCGTAGAGAAACAGGTGGCACCCTGAAGTTGATAGAAAAAATCATCAATCCTTGGAAGAGGATACTTGTTCTTGATGATAACCTTGTTCAATTAACGGTAATCTATACACATCCTAAGGGAACCATCTTTCTTTATCACAAATGGGACCGGAACTCCCCAAGGTGAGATACTAGGTCGAATGAAACCTTTCTCTAAAAGATCTTTCAACTGCTCTTTTAACTCTTTCAACTCTGCTAGTTCCAAACTATATGGCAGAATAGAGATAGGACGAGTATCATGAATAGTATCTATACCCAAGTCTATTTCTCTCTCAGGAGGGACTCCAGGAAGATCATCTGGAAAGACTTCTGGAAACTCTTTTACTACTGAAACTGACTTAATAGAAGGCATCTCAACACTAGAGTCATTAACTCAGACTAAGTGATAGACACATTCCTTCGAAACTAACGTTCTTGCCTTAAGGTATTAAATGAAATGACCCTTAGGCACTGCTCAACTGCTCTTCAACTCTATAACTGGTTCACTAGAAACTAGAACTTGACTACCCGAGTTCTACAATATATTAATGCATAACAGGCATGAAGTCAGTCCACACCTAGAATGGCATCAAACTTTACCATGTATAACTTAACTAATCAGCCATGGTACTCTTGTGATTGATGGAAATGGGACAATCACGATAGACTCTTTCTGCTAGAATAAACTCACCATTAGGTGTAGAAACACTAAAGGGCTCAAGAAGTTGCTCAGGAAAAACATCAAAATTGAAGACTTGAATCATACTAGTGACAACATATGGCGAATCCTCTTTCTCTCGGCGACTAGCGATAACATAAAGACGATTTCCTTCTCCGTCTACCCTTGAAGTGGCTCATCTAGATGAAGCTCTATCTGGTGGAGCAACTGGAAAAGAC
Organism: Solanum raphanifolium; assembly: GCA_036250405.1. NCBI lineage: Eukaryota > Viridiplantae > Streptophyta > Magnoliopsida > Solanales > Solanaceae > Solanum > Solanum raphanifolium. The sequence goes on along the minus strand of JAJOOE010015102.1, from coordinate 1,593 downwards.
TGGGCTCTAATTCCCCCTATTACCATTACTTTGTCTGCTCTTAGGATACTCTCTCATAAAATGACCATTCTGGACACACTTGAAGCAACTAGTGGAGCCGTCACGACACACCCCTGAGTGGTTCCTACCACACTTAGCACATGCAGGAGTCTTAGTACCCCTTTGTGCCTTACTACCTTGCAAATGCGTAGGTCTAGCTTTGAAGTTCTGAGAATTCTGACAATTGTACTCACATTTGTTCCTTGATGTAGGTGCACCAGCAGATGATGGAAGAGGTCCTTTCTGCTTATGTTGAAAAGAAAGTCGGTTCGAATTTCTCTTTTGCTGCCCAGATTCATTCCCTGGTGTCTTAGCCCCCTTATTCTCAAACTCTTCTCTATCAGTCAGCTGGTTCTTCTCAAATTGTAGCACATGGATCATCAGCCTAGCTATGCCCATGTAACCTATTAGCATGGCTGCCTTACTTTCCATATATGACAGACGAGCCAACCCAACAACAAATAAACTCATCATGTTCCTCATGTCAACAACCATCTCTTTGTTTCTCTTAGCTCACGGGGAAAGAAACGCCCCATGAAAGCACTCTCAAAACAGTCAACTCACAAATAGTTACGTGCAAGCACGAGTTAGAAATAAACTTTCATAGAGATACACTCTATCGCACGAAGTGAGTATGAAAGAAGTGAAGGAATTCCTAAATGTTGTAGCCTCCAAATTATAGATGTGGCGCGCTTCACACCAATAATTAGGACCCTACAGACACGGCTTCATAGAATCCTTAGGATTCTTCAACTCTATGCTTTGATACCAAATTTGTCACGCCCCGAACCTACACCCTGGACGTGGCCAGCAATCGAGAACCATTGCTAGCCCCAAGCAAACCCTTGCCTTGGCTTAGTTACTAAGCGGAAGACTTTACTCAAGATAAATACTTTTAAAATAAGTAAACTGAACTGCTCAAAATACAACTTAGAATGTATTATAATAACATTCAATGCCAAAGTGGCAACTTAAGTCTCAACTTAACTGAAAAGGAAGAGTAAAGACTCATGAAAATACATCACTAACTTTGTCTATGAAGCCTCTAAATAACTAAGATGGACGTCGGGACAAGACCCACGACATCCTAATGAACTAAAATACTGAAAGCAATAAAAAGGTTCCTCCGAAATCTAGGAGGCTCACCAACTGACTCTGAGTGCTCAACCTGATCAACGAGGAGCTGGATGTTGATCCTGGTTACCTACGTCTGCATCATAAGAAGCTGCAGGCCAACTGGCATCAGTACATTGAATATACGAGTATGCGAGTTGGAATGCTAAACATAACTTAATATTGAAAAGATTCTGAAAGAAACACTTACCTTGGCTTTACTCAACTCTTGAATAACTTAACTCAATATAAAGCAATAAAACACCTGCAATATATAGAAAACTTGTAAAATAGTGGAAAACAACTTAGTTCGTTAAAGAAATGCAATAACAAACCCAATTTTACTCATATAATAAAGTAATATAGTTACAGTGGGAGTTTCTCTAACCGACTACCACCACTATGAGCCTAAGTGGTGATACAACGTCTTGCCCACGCTGC
>JAJOOE010015101.1:0-24345 GCA_036250405.1 Solanum raphanifolium | reverse complement strand
TAATCTATATAATCTATTTGTGTATATGTTTCATCATTAATTATTATTTCAGAGATTTGTTTTTTCTTTGGATTTTTAGGTAATTTACAATCTTTAGCAAAATGTCCTAGTTTTCCACAATTATAGCATGTACATTCTGTTATTTTTTTCTTTGGTCTAAAGGGTCTTTTTGCTTTAGTATTTTTTATGTAATATCTTCTTCTTGGTCTTTTATACCTATATTGGGATTTATATTTCTTATATTTCCCTGGTTTTCTGTATTTCTTTTTATAATAATTATCATTACATCCAAATTGAGGTGCTATCTTATCTTTACAACATGCTAGGTTTCTGATTATTGTTTTTTCCATTTTTATGTTTTCTCTATATTTTTCACATATTTCTGAATACCACTTTTGTAAATATCTCATTCTTGCTCCAAGTGTATCTTGTAGTCCTGCTCCGTTCCAATCTTTTATTATTTTAGAACTAAATGGTTCTAGTAATTTTGTAAAATATAATTTTCTTATTTCTTTCGCTTCTTCTGCGTCGTAAGTTCCTTTGTAATAATATTATCTAAATACACATGTATATTCGTCTATGTAACACATTACATATGGCTAATTTTAACATTAAATTCCTATTTAACTGTTTCTCTTTATTCTGTTCTTCTACTTCTGTAGTTGTACAACTGAATTCATTTCTTATAGCTATTTCATATTTGTTTAATATGTCAATTGGTGTAGTTGCAATTTCTCCGTCTATTTTCTTATTATTTCTCAATGTCTTTATACTTTCTTCTGTTAAATTTTGTAACCATAATTTTACTGTTCCTATAAGTGTTCTTTCTATATATCCTGGTACTTCTGTCATTCCAATTTTGTTATCTATTAGTTGTTTGATATATATCCTACCCCTAGTTGTATTGTTTTATTTATATCCGTTACACAATCTAAATCTAAGAAACTACTGTTTTGTGATGTTGTAGATGGTGTCCATTTTTTGTTTTTGTTTAATCTTTTATTCCATAAACTATCATATCTGTCAGATTCTTCATAACTAACTGTATAATAATTAGGACTTAGTGTTTTTGGATTTTTTACTTCTGGTGTACTTGTACTTGTTTCATTTTTTATTTCTTCCGTATTTATTTCTATCTTATTGTCAATTGTTTTGGTTTCTTCTATTTTTTCTAGTATTTCTGTATATGTTTCACTAACATCTGAGCCTTGTTCTGAGCAGTTTTCATCTACATCAGTATTATCAATTCTTATATCTGGGGTTTCTAATTTTTTTTTCAATTTTTCTATCTCCATTTTTAATTCTGTTTCTATCTCCTTTTCTTTTTGTTTAGCCGCATATAATTCTTTAAGCATAGTTAATTCTTTTTCTAAAGAAATTATTTTATTGTTTTTCACTTCTTCTATCTGTTGTATTACTAATTTTGCTTATTGTTTTATTGCATCTATTTCCTTTTTCTTATCTATTTCTTCATTTTCTCTAGTTATTCGTACCATTGCAGTTAGACTATCTTCTAATCTTACTGTTTCTTTTTCTATCATTAGATATAGATTGTCACCTATTTTTTATACCTTCTTCCTAAATTTGAAAATATTATTTTTATTTTTAATCCTTCTGGATTTTCATAGGTTTTTTCTTCTATAGCAAATTCTTCTTTATTCATTTTAAATTGTATTTCAATTTATACTCTATTTTCTGTATTTCTAGTTGTAGGTTAAATATTATTTTTCTTTGAGCTAATAAAGATTTTTGACATACTCCTACATATATGTTGTATTGTAGTCTTTCTTGCTTATGTTTTAATTCTTGTCGTTTTGTTATTATTGTCTTAATTAATTCATATTTATGATTTTCTTTAATATCCATATTACTACTACTTAAGCTCTGATACCAAATTGGGGGGGGGGGGGTCCTTTTCTTATGAGCTAATTCGTTCATAATACATTTTTTCTAAAGGTATTAATCTTATTATTTCTTTTATATTTTCCAACATATATTCTATGTTTTCTATGTCGTGAGTTTGTTGGAATGCTTCTACATTTTCTTTTATTAGATTACATGATAAAGTAATATCTATAATAGTTTGATGCCAATATTCTAAGTATTCTTGATTTATCATTAATCTAAATATTGAATTTCTAAATCACTTAGATTAAAATCTATGATTTCCAAACAGAGTATTTAACAAATTGGTGAAGTTTCTATATTCTTCAAACCAATGCACAATCTAATTTGTTTGTGAAGTTCTTATATTCTTCAAATCAAAGGAGTAATAAATCAGAAGATTAACGTCTCCAAAAGTAACACACAATCAAATTTCACACGGAGTAGAAAACTACAAAAGTTTTTTTTCCTCCTCTAAACATAATACATATTAATAATAATAAAGATATATTCTGAGATCATCACATAATGACCATCTACCCTAATATTTATGAAATAAATCTCATAACATATAAAGGATAGAAAAAAATAATAAAGGGAAATAAAGATAGAACCTGATTTTTACTCTTATTGAATAATATTCTATCTGTCAGCAATGATTCCATGCAAGTCACTTTCCTTGCTAATTTTTTATTCCCAATTTCCAACATATTCCAATTTTCCTTAAAAGACGTTGAATTTCAACGAGAAACTAAACTAATGTTCAAATATTGTTAGGAGATAACTTTTGTTCATTTACTTCTTCTCATAGTTATATAAAACCAAGAATATAGAAAAGAAATTAAAGTGTATATCTTAACCTTTATGCACAAAATAAATTTTCTTATTGAAAAGAAAATTGAAGGGGTGCAATGCTTCAATGCACTTGGGAAAAAAATAAAAATAATCTTACCCATCCAAGGAAACTTACTATAGAAAATATACTTGAACATATTAAAGTAGTAGTAATTCATCACAACCCTCTTTTGTCATGTGATAAAAGAATTCACTTTTTCATCTTGTTTTTTCCAATAAAAAGAACACAGAAAATAGAAGTAATTTCCTTACAACAGAAAATGCAGACAAGTAAATTTCTTAAGCTTGTTTTCTCTTGTATTCAGATTAGCAAACCAAAGATAATAAAAGATGGAAAGAAAATAAATAGAATTATCCGAGTCCACAGAACCCATTGTGTGTCCTTAAGAAAATTTAATCCCCTCAAGTACCAGAGGTTCTAGATTAATTCCTCCCAAGATAAAAAGGATTAACCATTAAAGAAGTAGCGGTACCTCAAACATCAATAATTTCAACGAAATCAAAATGACAGCAACAAATCACACACACAAACACGATCGACCAATTTTATTTTGAAAGAAATATATGCAAAAGAATATAAGAATTCAATGATAAAAAATGATAGAAAACCTCTCTATATATAGCCAACAAAGGGTAAAGGTCACAACTCTTTGGAAAAAAGACAACCTTTCAGAAAGGTCACAACCCTTTGGAAAAGGTATAACCTTTTAAACGGTCAATACCCTTTTGAAAAGACACAACCTTTCATAAATGTCACAACTCTTCAGCAAAGTCACAACCCTTCAGGAGAGTCACAAACCTTCATTTCCTGTTCACACCTTTAAAATCCAACACTATCTGTGAAGCCTATAATAATAAATATTATTATTATATATATATAATAGAACCCTAGGTCTGCCTATATGGCACCACCACAAACCAGGATTTCCTTTTAATTTATTTATTTCCAAAACTAGTCTTCCCCTTTCCTGAAAAGTGGTGACTTTTATAAAAAGTTGTGACTTTTATGAAGAGTTGCAACTTTTATGAAAGGTTGTGACTAATTGAAATGTTGTAACCTTTCCGAAGGGCTGTGACTTTTCCAAAGAGTTGTGATATTTTCGAAAAGGCACAATAAGCATTTGTTCACAATACCCTTTGTTGTCTATAAATAGAGGGATTTACTCTCATTTTAAAACAACGAAAATTCTGAACTACTTCCTCTTCTTCTACACAATTAAATATTTGTGTACTTTGCTCCTGTTGAGTGGCTTATTGACACCATTGTTTTTGTATCAATACGTTGGTGAATAAAATTGTTCCATTCTTAGAGGATCTAATTCTTTAAACCTCGAGTATTAGAGAAGAATAATTTTCTTAAGGGGACACTGTGCATTTAGTTGACTTGGTTTTTCCTTTTCTATTAAATTATAATTTTTACATATGCTGGTATTTTTTTACAGTCTTTAATTGAAGCTTATGATTTTAGTTGTTGTTTTTGAGTACAATGTTTGAAATTCTGTTGTTGATACTTTTGCAAAATTATTGTCTCTAGTTATATTGAACATATTGCATATAGTAGATATATTCCCAGAATTTATGTTTTAATATTCTATATAAAATTCTATAACTTCAAAGTACGATATATAAGCTTACATGTTATCTATTTTTACATAGATATGAAGTTTCTCACTTATCAATTGAAAAAATTCATTATGCAAGTTCAAAAGTTATAATTGTTTTCATGTTAAAGTGTAATTCTTTTATGAATATGTTAACAAAGTTTTGAAATTTTCCCTGAGACAGATATCACAATCGTATAATCTATGCAACTTATATGTGTTCTTTTTCTTAAGAAATACCTTTGTATAAATATATTCTTATTTTCTTCTTTATTTTCCTTTTAATGTATAGTAAAGAACCAATGATTTATTATTTCCTCGATAATTCATTCATCAGAGGTTTTTGAGTTATGTGATAATGATAAATAATCAAATTCATATTGGAATATTTCTAATGTTTTTTAATAACCTATTTTTTCTATTATTTTTAATCTAAGGATATTAGTAAAGGACTATTTGCAAGTTCAATGAAATTATTATTTATGACCGCACGAAGCGTGGGCAAATTACTTAATACTTATTATAATAAGCAAGGACATGACCCTTTCTCCTTTTAAAAAATACATGTGATTATAAAATATATACTATAACTACAAACTGATTTGAGTGCTTGAAATAAGCGAACTCATCACCTGCGATCCAACGCACTAGGATCCTTATAGTAAGAATAACCTGAATAAGCATCACATGAAGAATGTAGGCACAAGAGGTATGTGAATCAATTCTTTGAATGTAATGAGTATAAAATATATGCATGATGAATTTAAGGCGCAAAAATGAATATAAAACTGAAATACATTCACTTATGCAATGACTAATTAGTAAAACATGCAACTGATAGATACTGAAATTGAAATAATTGAATGTAAGGTCAAAGGAAAAATCTGAATATCATAACATAATATTGAATAATAGTCTCTAACGAAGTCATAAAAACTTCGAAGAAAAAATAGTTATTTTATGTGAAATTTACCGTTAACCGATATAGACCTTGTGTTTTATAAGATGAAATTAAGTGTCTTTCCCACATCTAATAGAGATTTTCCTACTTGCCAAGGTAAGGGCCATACATATTAGGTTAAGTTAATCCACTAGCTATGTCTTCCTAAGGTAAACCCTACGGGGGAACGTAGTTAGGGACAAAGGAACTACTTCTAAAGATTAAACCTCTACATGCAGTAGGGCTTTCATTCCAAAGTCCTCTCGATGATAAGTAAAGTTCCAACGGAATAGATAAAGTCAGAATCATATCATAGTAAAAATACTTTGAAAGGCAACGATTAAGACTAGAAATCCAATCATAACTTCATATTAGAATAGCTCATTTAAAACCAATAATTTCATAACATCATTCATTACGAAACTCACTTATTAAGCATTTAAATCTTAATTTCTTTCAAGTATGAGAAACTATTTCACAAATCATTGACACTTTATCTTAAAAGCATCCTTTAGTCATAAATGGGGCTTGCTAAATTAATCATAAATATGGGTATCCATTAATATTTACCCATTAAAAATGGGTTGGGTACCAAATGCTTTTAAAATGAGTCAAATATGAGTTCACTCATATTACCCATTTAAAATATGAGTACTTAAATAGATATAATGAGTCAATTCTAGAGAAAGGTTGTTCAATGAGAAAGCAAATTAAGTTTTTTGATATTCTACATATGCGTATATTAGCTGTCTGAAAATTTCTGCATACTTATGATCTTGTTTTTCTAGTTTTCTTTTTATGTTAGATCATGGCATCTCAAAGGAAAATCCACAATAACACAAATCGTTGTGAGTTTGTGGAAATTTTTGTACAAGTGGTGGCCTCGTAGGTTCAACATCTTTGTCTTTTTTGAGTTAACATGTTGACTAGCAATTAACCATGTATATCTAGCTGATGATCCTTTCATAATTGTATGATTTAGTTAGTTCATTCTAAAACTTGTGATCACCAAGTCCACAAATGTGACCAATTTCTCAATGTAATTTCAATCATGAGTCATGTTGTTGTTAGGAAGACTTAATTGTCAAGTAAAAAGTGTTCAAGATACGTGTAATAGAAATTGGTCATTTTGTATTGAGTACCAAACTGATCATTTAATGTCTTTGAAATGCTCTATGACTTTGTCATTTTTGAGCTCATTGAGCATGCAGAAACATGATTAATGGAATAATATGGGTACCCATATTTAACAAAAGTATCCATTGGGTAACTTGTTTTTACCCATCGAGTCGGGTATTGTAACACCTAAGATGTCAAAATGAAGAAAATCCTAGTTTTTAGAAAATCTGGTGCCAGTACCAACGGAACCACCCACGAACCGAAGATATGACCAAGGACTGTAGGTGGGGTTCTATCGTTAAGGCATAAATATTTATAGTCTCTGATCCCACCTAAGGTCGATCACTACGGTCTGTGGTTGGACCTACGGATTGGTGAGGGTCAGTAGGCAGTTAGAGGGAAATTATTCTTGGGTCTACTTCAAACGGTCATAACTTTTAGCACAAAAGGAATTAGGTGGCCCATGACTTACAAAATGAAAGATAATGGAGTCCTCTTTACAACACCACCGAGTTTGCTAAATCCATCTCAGAGTAAATATTTATGCTCATTTCAGTGAAGTCCTGTCAGGCATATCATGAACGATGAACCAAAACAATGGCCGGTAGCCCAATCGATGGACTGTCATTCCCTTCGTGGATGGGCTTCGTCATAATTAAGTAAGGGTCGTTTTGGTCCTTTCCCCTATGTGTTGTGCACTTAAACTACATCATTTGATGCCTAAACTACGTCGTTTCATTGAGTTTAAGCCTAATAACCTAGTCAGAACATAACCAAAACCTTTATTGACCAAAATTCACCAGAACATACCACAAACCCCCCAAGAACACACAACAGGTTTTCTTCAGTTCCAACCCCAAAATCGAAGGATTTCTCTGTAGATTTCGTCACCAGGTAAGTGGGATTTCACTAGTGGGTTCCTTTCATCCACTAGGTCCCGAGAATTCAGTTAGATTCTTGATTCTCTATATCTTCCTTAGACCTAGGGTTTCTAAAACTTTAGATATTGGTTATGATTTAGCTGTTATAGTATTCTTAATAAGATTATAATGTTTTTTGTGAAATTCTTGCTTAGTTACTTGTATGAAACTCAGAACTCTAGTTGTGTAGATTCACTTAGTTCATGAAATACACATCGGACTCCATGTTTAGCTCACGTGGTTTTATGTCGGTTAATAGTAGTTCCCATAGTTAAACGCTTAGTGCATTTGACAAGGTTGTCAGTATATAATTCAACATTCAGTTCAACATGTTATTTTCATGATTAGTACTTGGTCATTGCATTTAGCTTAGTTTTTCAGATATGTTTCAGTATTTACATTCTTACAAAATTTATTTCATTGCCCAGTTATGCTATGTTCAACTTATATATATTTGTTCTGCTTAGTATCTATATCCTTTATGCCCTATTCCAAGTACTGACGTATACTCTGAGCAATATCATTTCATGATGTAGGTTCAGGTACTCAGCATCTAGATCACACTAAGACCGATTGTAGGTTCACATTTCAGCAGCTTCAGTGTGGAGTTCTCATACCTCGAGGACAATAGACATGCTCTTTACTTCAGTCTTTCTATTAAGTTTTCAGTTTTGTTAGAGTTAGCTTGGGGGCATGTCCCAGCGACTCAACTTAGTTCGAGGTTTTTCAGACATAGTAGAAGATTTAGCTTGAGTTGTTAAGAGATTGCTTCAAGTAACGCTAAACTGTTAGTATGTTTTATACATTCAAACTATTTGGGTTTTGTCCCCAGATTAATTATTTAATTATTTAGCTTCCGCTTTATTCCATATTACTTAGCTATTTTCTAGTATGCTCATGATATCTCAGATGAAGGGTTAGCTTGGGGTCACTCATGATCCTAAGTGCTCTGTTACGTCAAGGTGGTAGCTTCGAGGCGTGACAAACTTGTATCTGATGAGTCCAAGATTTGGACTCATTTAGGTCTTTATTTACAATGATTTAGTGTCCTCAAATGCTCATTTTGTGCAAATAACTGATGCAAAACCCTTGATTTCCAGGTACATTGATTGAGGAACAAAGCATGGACACTAACTTGCAAAAAGGAACAAAGCGAGCTGAAAGTACAAAGAAAGGAAAGTCTGGCAATCACCAAGTCCCTTTGGTAAGTCGACAAACGGCCTAGTGACCGCCTAAAGTTCTAGTGTGCCAAACCCTAAAGGAGAAAACGGTCACGACCCAGGGGTACCCCCTTAGACATAACACGGCGTACTCGACCCCGAAGGGGTCTAATACAAGCCCTTTGCATCATAACATAGGTAATAGAAAAGTATGGAAAATTTAAAACTTCTTTAAGACCATACAATCGAAAACATTTTCATAAAAGCAGAAGTCTTTACTAAAATCATTGTCTCAAACCATCTATTTAATACTCATGAATAAAAGTCTTTGGCACGCAACCCATACAAAGTCTAAAACATGAAAATAAAGACACAAATGTAATGTGGTTGTTGTCCTCGAAACTATGAGGACTCGCGAAGATCTTTAACTCCTTGCAACCTCTAGAAACCTATCTTCCAAGAAACTGACGTCTCAAAACCCTACATTTGATTAGAATGTAGGCACTATGCGTCAGTACAAAATTTACCAAGTATGAAAGCTAGCACAACATCATAAGAGCATCTCAAATGGTTAGTCAACATAAGACATAAGCATAGTAGATAATAACATAGTCATAGCATAATCATCGTAGTAATAACATGGTATCCAACATAAGCATCATATAAACATAAGTCAACATAAGACATAGTTAATGAGCATAGGAGACAATTCATAATCACATAAGGATAATAGACTCTTGGTCATCATTACCCTCATAGTCTAAGTGCATGGTCAACTCTTAAGCTTCTCTACCATAAGGGCACCATACTTCTAGGTAATCTCAAAGCACACTTGTGCGATATGTGAAGGGCATCCCATACTACCCTTTACACTAAGCATAGCCTTAAAGTCATCCTAGTCATATTCACCCTCCTTTGGCCTCATTATAAACTTAACTCTCATAACTAAGGGAATCTCTCACCTTTAGTCAACTATAACTAGGAAGGGCAACTATAGCACAATCCTATCTTAAGAATTCTCTTTAATGACCCTAAGTCATACTTGTGTAATGCATGCATAGAACCCCATAATACTAAACATACTAAGTACTACCTTTAGGTCCTCATACTTACACTTCTTGGTTTGGAACCTAGTTCTTCTCTTAACTCTAGAACACTATGAGGTACTCTCTTTAGAACATCTTAGTTCATTATTCGGTTGAACCCTATGAGACACTTCCTTAAGTATGTCTAAGTTCACTACTAGCATGGATACTATGAGATACTCACTTAAGCATGTCCAATCCCCTTTCTTCTATGAACACTATGAGATATTCTCTTAAGTATGTCCAAGCCCCTTCTTCACATGGACCCTATGAGATACTACCTTAAGCATGTCTAAGTCCACTTATACTCTTGAACACAATGAGGTACTTCATTATGTAAGTCTTAGTTCAATTATGCTTTAGAACACTATGAGATGCTTCTCAAGCATGTCTTAGTTCATAGGATATGGAGATTGCTACTAAGAAACTTAACTCAACTATGTGAAGGTTCCCACCTCATGAGACTTTACTTTGGGAAAACCCACACTCTACTTCGTAAGAGTTCCCCCTTTAACTTGGATAGTCCTGACATCAACTAGGTGTGGCTCTCCTTTCTTCTTAGAGTCCAGACCCTATGTTGTGTGACACTCCATCTCATTGTCAATAGCCACTTAGAGCCAAGCATACACTACAAGGTTTACTTGTTAAGCCTTGCTTAACACTCATATCTCATGGAAGGATGTCCTTGACAACCCATCCATGCTCAAGTGGTTCTATCAGTTTCATCTATCAATCATTCATAAGGTAGGTTAGGTGAGTATAGGACTTTCACAACAATTCAACCTATTAGACTTCTATTATGTTTTAGACTTTACTTTCAAAGCCTTAACAGATGTAGTTCCTCATATTAGCTTCACCCTAAAGCCCTAGATATTAGCATCACAACCATACTCTAAAGGTTTCTTTCTTAATCTCTTGTTTATACTTAGATTTCAAGGTAATTTGATAACATCTTTCATTACTAGGTGATTCTAGTCTTAATTGATCATAAAGGGTAAATTCTAACTTTACAAGTCAAGATCAACCATATACAATAGAATCTAGTTCAATTCATAATTATATAATCCTAACTTTTATCAATTACAACACATAACATTGAATTAGGAAGATCACATATGAACCTTCAACCTAGCCTCTAATGGCATAAACCCACAAAGATCACATTCATTAATTTAGATTAGGGTTCATCATAGAAATCACATGAATTCATCAAAATATCACTAAAAAAATATAATTCAATCATAATTGGGTGATATCCACTAGATTAGAATCACACCTAAGCCCTACCCATAATGCAATCACAACCCTAACTAGAATTGGGTTTTTGAGTTCACAATTGGGGGGAAACTATGGGGGCTCTATGAGTGGAAGAACCCATGGATTATTAAGCTTCACATAACTTTAATCATAGCCCTAAACAGAGCTTGAATCAATGGTGAAATCGACCTAGATGCTGCCCCTCCTCTTCTTCTTCTTCTTTTTCTTCTTTTTTGCTTCTAGAGAGAGGATTTCTTGTGAGTAATTTGGGGTCTTTAGATGAATGAGTTAAAGTCATTAGTTTAGAGGTCTATTAAGTATTTATAGGTGGCTAATTAACTAACTAACCGACCTCCCTTAACCCCTAATTAATTACTAACTTAACCCCAAAGCCTGACTTAAAACTAAAAGATGAAAATCTGGTAGCATCCACGCCCACCCATCCACGGACATGGATTGGTCTACTAGCCATCAACAACCTCCGTGGTTGGAGTCTGAGTCTTGATTTGCAGACCTTCTGCAGGCCTTGACCTACACCTAACACATACGGGGCGTGGTCCAGTCTACTGGCCGTGAATGGCCATCCGTAGGCCACCATTTTTTGACAGTTTTAGGGAGTGTTTTGGGGTCCTCCTCAAGGACTCCTTGCGTGGTCCTCGGGGGTCGTACCCGAACGTTTAACCCCTTAAACCCCTATTCTAAGTACGGGAACCATTTTTACAAGTCTTAACCCTCATATGACACTACAAAACTCTTACCAAAGACTCTAGAACTCACTAGTTCAACTCACTAACTTCCGGGGTGTTACAATATCCCCCACTTGGGAACATTCATCCTCGAATGACTCTTTAAGCACTTCATAAATTCTAAAATCTAACTTAACAGCCCATTATGCTTGCACTACCTCTAGCTTGCTCACAACCAAGCTAGGAAACTTCACTTCAAAACCAAACTCATCCAATGCAACACAAGGGAGTAGGACTACTTCTACCAACCAAAAAATGAATCAATTCTTATATCTACTCTTTTTAAAGGAGAAAGTACCATCTCCTACCTAAGACATGCTCATGACATACTCATGGAGCCTAAATTCACATGACTTATCAAAAAGCATTCATTCAATGAGGAAGTCTTTCAACCCCAACTAGGGAATGCTCATATTCAACTCATGGAGTCTATATGCAAATCTACAATGCACTGCAACATGAGAGAAGGAACAATGCATATAAGCTATTTCTAATCAGACCTAAGCAGTTTCATTAACATGAATGTATGGAAATCATGGCAACACATAAAGTACACAATAACCCTACTAGATAGGCACACTATCCCCCACTTGGGAGTAACCCTACACCAACTTTTCTAAACATCATGCATACTAACATAACTTCAAAGTCTAACATAATAAGTCTTAAAAGACAAGAAATCTAGAATTTTTTCTAAAGCATAAAACACATACCGGAAAGGACATGAGGAGATCACTCTTGATCTTCTCTAGATTGCAGAGCATAAAAGCTATTCTTTGTTTGAGTACCCTCTTCCGGATCACTAGAGGAAACTTTCTTATCTTCCCTTCCCTTAGCCTTAAGAACCAGGAAACCTCTCATTTTGTACCCATCTTTCCCACACCCATAGCAACCATCCATGTCAGCTAGGCACTTACCATAATGACTCCTCCCACACTTTGAGCAAGTAGGCTTGGGAAATGCAGACCCACTAGCCTTCTCTTTGTCAAACCTAGAGGTGTTGGAAGAATCTTGGCCGGAATATCTTGGCTTAGTCCTAGGCCTATCTTTTCTCTAGGACGTAACATTAGAAAAGTTCCCTTCATTGGTCCTAGCCCTCTTTGCCTCCCTATTCATCTTCTTGAGCTTTTGCTCCTCAATTTGTTTGGCATGAACCATAATTCTTGAAATGTTTATACTAGGGATGAGCATTACCGAACGACACTCATTCTCTACTAATTTGGACACTCCCATCACAAACTTATTCATTCTAGCCCTTGAGTCCACCACTAGGGTTGGGGCATACTTAGACAATTGGGTGAACTTGAGGCTATATTCCTTCACACTCATACCTCCTTAGCGGAGGTTGATGAATTCTTGCATCTTCCTCTCTCTTAACTCTAGGGAGAAAAACCAATCAAGGAATGCTTCCTTGAACCCTTCCCACTCTATTGGTCCTGCTCCTAACGGCCTATTATCTGTCCATTGTTCATACCAAATTTGAGCTATATCCCTCAATTGGTAAGCAGCTAGTTTGGCTTTCTCTATCATAGTCAAGCCTATGGTAGCAAGCACCTTATACACCTCATCTATGAAACCTTGAGGGTCTTCCTCCACCTTGGAGCCATAAAAATGCGGAGGGTTCATCCTCAAAAACTCTTTTACTCTCAAAGCAGTCGTATTCACATTATAAGCATGAGCAACTACTTCCCTATGGACTTGGGCCATCACGACTTGAGTCAATATATGGATAGCCGCTCTTATCTCCACATTAGTCATAGCTCCCTCATCAATAGCAACTTGAGGAGGAACTTGGTATGGAACTTGAATAAGAACCTCTTGCTCCTCATCTCCTTCCTCAACTTTCCTAGCATTAGCCCTTGTATTAGCCATACCCTAGAAAACATAGGGCACGGATTAGAAAAGGGCCTACTAAAGCCAAACTCTATGGCACGACTAAGAGAATAAAGAAGTGAATCTTTTCCTAAGCATCAAATAGCCTCCTATTCATAAATGTGTCGCAACTCACACCCATGAATAAGACTCTACTTAGACATGGTTTGAGACAATCCTAGAACCATTCTAAACCTTGTGCTTTGATACAAAGTTTGTCACGACCCAGGGGTACCCCCCTAAATGTAACGCGACGTACTCGACCCCGAAGGGGTCTATTACAATCCCTTTGCATCATAACATAGGTAATAGAAAAGTATGGAAAATTTAAAACTTCTTTAAGACCATACAATCGAAAACATTTTCATAAAAGCGGAAGTCTTTTCTAAAACCTTTGTCTCAAACCATCTATTTAATATTCATGAATAAAAGGCTTTGGGACGCAGCCCATAGAAAGTCTAAAACATGAAAATAAAGACATAAAGGTAATGTGGTTGTTGTCCTCGAAGCTATAAGGACTCACAAAGATCTTTAACTCCTTGCAACCTCTAGAAACCTATCTTCCAAGCAACTGAAGTCTCCAAACCCTACATTTGATTATAATGTAGGCAATATGCGTCAGTACAAAATTTACCAAGTATGAAAGCTAGCACAACATCATAAGAGCATCTCAAATGGTTAGTGAACATAAGACATAAGCATAAGAGATAATAACAAAGTCATAGCATAATCATCGTAGTCATAGCATGGTATCCAACATATGCAACATATAAACATAAGTCAACATAAGACATAGTTAATGAGCATAAGACACAATTCGTAATCACATAAGCATAATAAGCATATTCACCCTCCTTTTGCCTCATTATAAACTTAACTCTCATAACTAAGGGAATATCTCACCTTTAGTCAATTATAACCAGGAAGGGTAACTATATCACAATCCTATCTTAAGAATTCTCTTTACTGACCCTAAGTCATACTTGTGCAATGCATTCATTGCACCTCATAATACTATACATACTAAGTACTACCTTTAGGTCCTCATACTAACACTTCTTGGTTTGGAACCTAGTTCTTCTCTTAACTCTAGAACACTATGAGGTACTCACTTTAGTCCATCATAGTTCATTATTAGGTTGAACCCTATGAGAAACTTCCTTATGTATTTCTAAGTTCACTACTCGCATGGATACTATGAGATACTCACTTAAGCATGTCTAATCTCCTTTCTTCTATGAACTCTATGAGCTACTCTCTTAACTATGTCTAAGCCCCTTCTTCACATGGACCCTATGAGATACTACCTTAAGCATGTCTAAGTCCACTTATATTCTTGAACACTATGAGGTACTTCGTTAAGTAAGTCTTAGTTCAATTAGGCTTTAGAACACTATGAGATGGTTATCAAGAATGTCTTAGTTCATTGGATATGGAGATTGCTACTAAGAACCTTAACTCAACTATGTGAAGCTTCCCACCTCATGAGACCTAAAATTGAGAAAAACCACACTCTACTTCGTAAGAGTTTCCCGTTTAACTTAGATAGTCCTCACATCAACTAGGTGTGGATCGCCTTTCTTCTTGGAGTCCAGACCCTATCTTGTGTGACACTCCATCTCATTATCAATATCCACTTGTAGCCAAGCATACACCCCAAGGTTTACTGGTTACGCCTTGCTTAACACTCTTAACTCATGGAGGGATGTCCTTGACAACCCATCCATGCTCAAGTGATTCTATCACTTTCATCTATCAAGCATTCATAAGTTAGGTTAGGTGAGTATAGGCCTTTCACCACAATTCAGCCTATTAGACTTCTATTCTATTTTAGACTTTACTCTCAAAGCCTTAGCACATCTAGTTCCTCACATTAGCACACCCTAAAGCCCTAGCTATTAGGATCACAACCATACTCTCAAGGTTTCTTTCTTAATTTCTTGTTTATAGTTAGATTTCAAGGTAATTTGATCACATCTATCATTACTAGGTGATTCTAGTCTTAATTGATCATAAAGGTTCAATTCTAACTTTACAAGTCAAGATCAACCATATACAATAGAGTCTAGTTCAATTCATGATTATATGATCCTAAATTTGATCAATTACAACATATAACATTGAATTAGGAAGATCGCATATGAACCTTCAACCTTGCCTCTAATGGCATAAACCTACAAAGATCCCATTCATCAATATAGATTAGGGTTCATCATAGAAATCACACGAATTCATCATAATATCACTAAACAAAGATAATTAAATCATAATTGGGTTATATCCACTAGATTGGAATCACACTCAAGCCCTACCCACAATGCAATAACAACCCTAGCTACAATTGAGTTTTTGAGTTCACAATTGGGGGTAAACAATGGGGGATCCATGGGTGGAAGAACCCATGGATAATTAAGCTTCACATACCTTTAATCAAATCCCTAATCAAAGATTGAATCAATGGTGAAAACGACCTAGATGCTGCCCGTCTTCTTCTTCTTCTTCTTTGCTTCTAGGGAGAGGATTTCTTTAGAGTAATTTGAGGTCTTTTGATGAATGAGTTAAAGTCATTAGTTTAGGGGTCTATTAAGTATTTATAGGTGGATAATTAACTCACTAACCGACCTCCCTTAATCCCTAATTAATTACTAAATGAACCCCCAAAGCCTAACTTAAAACTAAAAGATGAAAATATGGCAGCATCCACGCCCACCCATCCACGGACCGTGGATGGGTCTACTGGCTGTCAACCACCTCCGTGGTTGGAGTCTGAGGATTTATATGCAGGCCTGCTACAGTACTTGACCTACGCCCAATCTCTAAGGGGCGTGGTCTAGTCTACTTGCCGTAAATGACCACTTATAAGTCACCATTTTTTGACTGTTTTAGGGATTGTTTTGGGGTCCTCCTCAAGGAACCCTTGGGTGGTCCTTGGGGAGTTGTACCCGAACTCTGAACCCCTAAAACCCCTATTCTAAGTACGAAAACCATTTTTACAAGTCTTAACCCTCATACGACACTCAAAACTCTTACCAAAGATTCTAGAACTCGCTAACTTTCGGGGTGTTACAAAAACCAAGTTGGGGAGAGTATGGAGCAGTCGGCAGATCGCCGAATGGTTCCCCGATGCAGTGTTGGATCGCCCAAAGTTACAGAACTTGAGGAAGTTGAAGGCCAAAGGCAAAAAGACGAAGACAATGACCAAAGGGCGGATCGCCAAGCTGATCGACGAGCCTGACTTACTGCGCTGAATGGCCCTTCGCAGCATATTTTTGGCAACTAAAAATACGTTTTTGAACATTTAGTTTAGGAGATTTTTCATTAGGAAGTATCATATTTTTTTTAATATTGAGTATTCTGAATTGAGAGACAAGTTTTCCTTAGCTTTGAAGAATTGAGGTTTTTTACCTTTTGAGAAATTGGAAGTGGGTCTTCAAAATTCTTCAATTTGGACCTTTGTAAAGACGAAATTAATCTTATTACCCAGTTGATGGAAATTCGGTTTGGTAACGATTTTTATCTTTTTATGATGTCTAGCTAAACCCTCAATTCTTGGGGTGTGATTATGTGATTATGGGCTGATTTAGCTTTTGGGTATTGTTAATTGTTAGTTTAAATATTGTTTAGAAGCGATTTCAATCATTAATTGTGGTTTAATTTAAAGAATTGTAGTTGCAAATGCAGTTCTACCTTCGTGTTTTTGGCTTGCTCGAGAGAGAGGTTTTAAAACAAAGATTATTGATTGATGGTCTGTGGGTATTGGGTTGTCATGGGTTCAGCTCAACAGAGTGAATCCTAAACCCTTTCCCACACATTCAACTCGAGGGAGTTAATGGACTAAACCGTAAGTTGTTCTTATTTGCATGCTTTTTGGTGTTCGAGAGAAACCAACTTGATTCGGGGTAAATTGTTCGAGTGAAATTTTATCCCCTCTAAAGTCTAGCTTATTCACTAATTTGCAGCTATTTCCTAACAGCTGCAATTACCCATTTGTCTTTATTAACCTCTAATCAAATCACAGCCCAAGAACCTGTCTCATTATTGTTATTTCATGTTATTTGTTGTTGTTGTAGCTGATATATAAAACCAAAATCCCTATTTGACATTCGTGTCACCCCTTAATTTAAGTTATGCCATTATTCGATATTGTCTAATCCTATGGCTGATTTAAGCACATTCGTACTTTCCTATTGAATCTTAAACACGTACCACTCTATGTAGTATTTGACCCCAACTCATTTAGTTGGGTTATATACTGACTAACGATCGTTGACTCTTAGAACTGGATTAAGTGTCTTTGATAGCGTTATTCAATCAAAAATGGCGTCGCTGCCGGGGAGTGGTGGTTGTTAAGATTCTTTGGTTAAGTTGAATTTTGTTCTTTTTAGTTATAGTTGAAAATACTTATTTTTAGTTTTGGTTTGGCGAGCTTGTTCTGGTTCGCCAAAAAGATTCAGTGACTCGCCTATCAAATTAGCGAGTTTATCTGCAATAAATTTTCTCTACTTGCATTTGAGTTTCTTCTTGATCTTTTGCAGAAATGGTACGCACTAACCTAAACGAGGCCCCTCAAAAAACAACAAAGGGCAATATAATAAATGAAGGAGGATCACATCCTTCAAAGAAAAGAAAGCAAGATCTCCCACCGGGAGATAAAGGAAAAAGGAAAAAGCATATTGCAAAGAAAGGAGTAGCTGTGGAGCCAGATTTTGTTAAACCAGAGGATGAACTACCTTTGATTGACCGAAGGAGAGCGGTCTATGCCAGGTCTCAGTCCACAGCCACCAGTACCCCCTCAGCTGCCACTTTGCCTACTGCTGCACCAGTGCCAACTAAATACCACCTCCAGTGGCTACTGCACTTCCCGAAGTTCCGCCTCCACCGAGATTGCTGAACAGATTGAAAGGAGATGGTTTACGCACCATTCTGGAAGAAAAAACTGCTATCTGCAGAGGACTGGAAGGTAAGCATGCAAAGGTGCTTGACACGCTCAGGTATCATGAGTTTGAGAAATTCACGAGGCCACGGGGTACTTATATACCTTCCTGGGCCGGGAATTCTACTTAGCCTTTGGGGAGTTGATCCCGGAAAGTAGAAAGAAGGCCAGTGATTTCCGACCAGTGAAATTTGTTATGGTTAGAGGCAAGGAAGTAGAGTGTCACAGCAAACACATAAATCTTGTATTGGGACGACCGCTACACTCGGTACTTCCCTACCAAGGTTTGCCTATTTCTCTATCTCTCGATGATTCGAAGGGTTGGTTAGCTCCGATGATCTCTGACACCACCCCGAGGTGGATGGACGCGGGAGTCCCCATTGAGTAGACGGATATGAATATTGCCTCTCGGTATTGGTTTGGGTTCATCAGCAGCCCTATCATGCCATCCCAGAACGAGTCCATTCTGTATCATCCGAAGGCGTCTTGCCTTGGTTCTATCATGACCAGGAGGCAGATCGACCTGGGATTGCTGGTTTCACAGGAGATGGCTATGAGTGCCAAACAGACACAAACCTCTCTGCCATTTCCTATACTGATCACTGATCTATGTCGGCGAGCTAGAGTACCACGTGACATTACGAGGGATGTTGAGATTACCCCATCTTTCTCCACCTAGAGGAGATTGACAGGAGGAGCGCAGCGTCCTCACAAGGAACTAAGGTCATAGTGCATACTGACCACTCTGCATTGAGCTAAAACCTGGCACAGATCCCATCCACGATACCCCGTCTACGGACCGTAGATTGGGTTCATGGGTGGATGCTCTTGAAAATTTCACCAAGTGTGAAACCACGGAGGTGGACTATGGTCCGTAGTTCAATCTTCGAACCGTTCTGTACATCCGTGGTTTCCATCTGTGACCAATATTGTTGGTCCGCTGATCCACGGAAGAGTTCCACGGACTGTAGGTCCCCTCCGTGGATGACCCCTGTAGCCTTTGTTTCAAATTTTCTTAGGACTTTGTTACTGTTCATTTATAGTCTAAAGTTTTTTGTTTAGTTGTTTAGCTTTAGTTTTGGCACTAATATCGATTCCACAGGTACGATGGCACCCAAAAAACTAGTCATCTACTCAAAACAGGGCAAGTCAAAATCTGTTGCTCTTAGCATCAGGTTAATCGATGAGGATACAGACACGAAAAGAGATGCAACATACATTCCTCCCAACATAAGGACTTCTCCCACTGCACCCCGAGCCACCAGAGGGACCCCCGGAAGGTGATTCCCGACGTAGTCACTGTCTCCTAGTCTAATGAGGAGCACACACTGATCGGTTCACCAACTGGGGCTGCTTCCAGTTCAGCTACTGGGTCTACGTCTGGCTCTGAGTCTACCCAAGCTTCAGACTCTGAGTCCAGCCATGCTTCAGGGTTCGAGTCGGCCTATGCTTCGGGGTCCAACGCCAAGTCATCCATAGGGTCCAGCCAGAATGAATAAGCAGCCTCATCTGATGAGGCCACTAGCTCAGAGTCAGTACCCATACCAAGGAATGAGAACCCTACTCCAGTGGCCGGTGAGCCAAACAGATAGTGTGTTGAGGGCCAATGGAAAATCTATCGGGATGCCAAGATGATTAATGATAAAGAGAAGATGGCCTGAATTGTTACGGAGGAACATAAAGTCCTCACAAGGAGCTTGCACACTGTCCCCGACATTCACCGGCTTTTCAACTTTCACAAGTGTGACTGGATGGCTCGAGACACAGGGACGTATAGCGAGGATATTGTGCGGGAGTTCTACGCCTCCTATGTTGCCACTTTCTATGGGTCGATCTTCGAGAAATCAAATCCCTTAGCCCAAGATCCTCTCACGTTCACTATGGTCCGAGGTTGTCCGGTAGACATATCACAGGCTACCATCAGCCGCTTTCTCTATAGGCCTACCACAGGTCACACTTGGTCACTAAACACAGCGGAGTTTGATTACAGATGGGATATCGTGCGGAGCGGTGCTTTCTATAGGAATTCTGAGCATCGAGAGGTTGTTATAATATGGTTGGCTAAGTACATCACTGCTGATGGCGAGCTTGTGGAGTGGGTCACCACACCACAGTTGGTTATCCGTAAGGCACATTAAATTTTGCGGCCAAGTTCTTCTGGTTGTTGGTGCGTAACAGGGTATCGTCGACAAAAGATGACAACCAACTCACTTGGGACAGAGCGGTCATGGTTGCAACATTAGTAGTAGGAGTGTAGATTGACTTTGCCCGGATGCTGCTGGCAGATATTCACGAGAGGGCATTCAAGACCTCCACTACTTACCTCATTCCATGTTTGATTTTCCAATTGTGCAGGGACTCTGGAGTACCGATCTGGCATTGTCATAGGTTGATCCACCCTACCTGGGCTTTGGATATAGGCCTCATCTGAGATGAGGAAATGTGGCGGCGCCTCGCACAGAGCCCCAGGTTGAGGTACCTCCCTTGGGCGCAGATCTTGCAGACACGGTGGGGCAAGCATAGGGCGGTGACCCCATTATACTAGATCACTATGATACTATCCCAGCCTCCTCTTCCCAGGCCCCTACCATGGCTCCTAGTTCATCCCGGTCCACACCACAGTTAGGAGCTAATGTTGTCCCATTGGCCAGAGTTCAGAAATTAGAGGCTCAAAT
The DNA here is from genome assembly GCA_036250405.1 of Solanum raphanifolium. Classification (NCBI taxonomy): domain Eukaryota; kingdom Viridiplantae; phylum Streptophyta; class Magnoliopsida; order Solanales; family Solanaceae; genus Solanum; species Solanum raphanifolium. The sequence goes on along the minus strand of JAJOOE010015101.1, from coordinate 3,298 downwards.
GGCCACATTGCTACATCACATCCAGCCTTGGATGCAAAAGTCTATAGCCGAGTCCGAGGCCAGAATTGAGCGAAGGATGGAGGGCATGATGGACCGGAAGGTCCAGGCCGTTAATAAGCGTCTTGATGCTTTTGAATTGCGAGTCCTCGAGCGACTAGTCTCGACCATAGACCTATCCTTTTTTTAGGCTGAACTAGCCAGTCTCCGGGCCGACGTTTACGCCATTCTTGCCACCCCTACAGCTGAGCCTTAGGCTGCACCTACTGCACTGGCTGATGATACGATGCTGGATGCTTTATTCAGTGGGACTGCCGAGGAGGAGTCTGCGCCTACACATACCAAAGGTAAGAGGCACCATTCTAGTCGCACTGAGGAGGAAAAAGATCAATAGAGACAACATAGGCAGGAGAAGAAAGCTAGGAAGGCCTCGATTGTTTATGAAGAGTTGGACCAGTAGAGGATGCGTGAGAGTATTGCAGGGGCATCGAGTTCTGCCCTAGTTGTAGAAGTCCCGCTTATTGTGAGGGACATTGTGAGCACCACTGCTGGTGCGATAAGATTGATAGAGAGCACTACTGAGGGTGCTATGATGGATGATATGGGCACTTCTAAGGGTGACCCAACTATTGTTCCAGAGGGCTCCGGGAAATCGAACCCACCCGCTTGTTGATCATTCGCCGGCACTATGCGCCACAGGTTTGCTTCACCCAATCCACTTTCTTTTTCTGCTTTTGTATGCATTAGGGACAATCACATCTATTTTCTTTAAGGTGGGGTAAATGGATTGTGAGTGATAGAGTGAAGTATGAGTAACCCAACTCATAGATCCTCTCGTGGGGTTTTCTTTCCTATGTTCTTTTTCCCAAGAGACTGTTTAATTTATCAGCCGGCGTGTGTTAGGATCGTATGTGTAGAAGCATGAAATAGAAAGAAGCATGATGGCCTAAAAAAATGATACCCGTCAGATTTTGTGATGTGTGCTAGAAGTTGTAGGCTACGATGAGCTGATTATGTTGGCTCTGTGTATGACATGATAATGAATCAACTTGATGGCATGACTTAAGCTAAAATTTGAACTGGGTAATCTGATAATGAAACTATGTGCCAAGAGTGTGTGAGAATAGTTGAGTGTTCAAACAGTTTTGTGCAAAACTAGAACTTGCCCGGTTAGTCCTGCTAAGACTCAACAATCTAGAGGTTAGAAAGTGATCATAGGCCATTGTTCTGATAAGTCAGCAAATTGCCTGAAAGAAGGATCTGACCAAATGAAACAAATGCTCCCTTTGATCCAAATACTTTGAGCCTAAAATAATACTATTTCTTTTTAAACCCCGAACTCACCTTCGTATTATCGACTATGTTGGAACTGGTCCCTCCTTGGACATGTGCACCTCGACCTAGGCCAAAAGCCTAAGTTGAGGGTGGCTAATGTAAAAAAGTAACTTCAATCTTGGCCTTGACCCGACATCGGGTATTGTTCACCTCAACCAATGGAAAATCTATAATCTAAGGGTGGCTATGAAAGAGGAAACCAAAAGAAAATGGGTATGAAAAGAGTTTGATGTTGAAAAAGAGAGTAAATGATATGACTTGTTGAAAGCTAACGTTACAAGCCAAGAAAGTCTTATAGTGATCCTAGAGTCTAGTTTGGAGAGTCTAAGAAGTGAAAATAAAGGCAAGCCTATGGTACTGAGCACTAACTGTACTTGAAGTTATTTCTGAGTGTGAGTGTTGAATAAATCCTTGTACTCAAATTCAACAGTCATTGTGCGAAGAAAAAGAAAACGGGGGGATTTCGTTTGAAGTAAGGGCACTTAGTACATTGTCGGAGAGTTGGTACCTTAGTGATAGTGAAACAATGTATGTTGTGTGTTGGTTGGACAATTGTTGTCATGGTTTGATCTGCATGAATTAGCTTATCGAGTCTAAGAGAACAAATGTTGTACCCATAAAGAGAGTGGGGTAGAAAGCCATCTGATTGCTTGTGTTTGAAATGCTTGCTTCTATACAAGTATCGTTTAGAGTCTTAGTGCGTCGCTTGAGGACAAACAATGAATTTAAGCTGAAGGTGTTGATATACCGTGAGTTTACGGTATTTCTAATACATTTCACTTGCAAGTTATGTGTGTCTAGGGTCTTTTTGGATTGGTTTTTATGTTTTTTTATCATGTTTTGCAGGAAAGACGTTCTTGCGCGAAAGTAAAGGGACAGCTGAAATAACTACAGAAAGGGCACCTACGGAGGTGATCTACAGATCGTAGGTCCAGTGACACTCTGTAGGTGACAGACCGTAGATCAGCAGGTAAGGCATGGAAGGAAAATCAGGGAAATCTGACAAAGTGTGGAACCACGGTGGCCATTGACGGTTCGTAGATCGATATACGGACCGTACTATTGATTTGTAGATTTATACTGCGAGGGTTCTAGTACCTGATTTTTGAAGATTCCAAGTATAGAGCTACGGAAGGGGATTGATGGACCGTAGATCGATCTACGGTCCGTACTGCAAGTCCGTCGTTTGCTTCAGAGAAGCTGGTTTTGGAGGCTGAAATATTTTCTAAGTCATGGCTGACAGAAGGGACTCACGGACCGTAGATCCATTGACGGTCCGTGAGTCAGTCTCGTGGAATGAAGACGCGTGCCTGAACACACATTCCTTAATTTATTTCCCTTTTAATTTAGGACATGTTTTCTATAAATAGGGCATGTAAACCTCGTTTTTGGGGGTTAGATTTTATTACTTTTGTTTTACTTTGTGACTTGGGAACTAATTTTGCTACCCGAGCAATTCTTGATATCCAAAGGTTCGTTTTGAAGATTTTGTTTGAAATTTGAGTTCAATTTCTGGGTTTATTTTTCTCAACTATGTAAGTTTATAATTCTTTCATCTAAAACAATGAATTGTGTTCATATGATTATGGGTAACTAAACTCCACAACTAGGGTTGTGGGATCCATGAGCGATTAACAAAGTATGAATAGTAAATAAGCAATTCTTGAATAGTGTTTTGCATGCATTGATAATTCTTTCGTTCAAAAGTCTTTTTAACGAGTGCACACACTAGAACTTGCCTTGTTGCTACTTGACGGACCAAGGAGGTAATCAACAAGAAAAGAATTATCAACATAGATTTAGTGTGATACTATCTATTAGGCTAGTGTCGATTGGTGCGAAGTAATAACTAAGCCAAACATCGATTATGATGTCTAATATGAGGTAAAGGTAAGGGTTAGTAAATTATACACACGTAGCCGGACCAAGGTGCGGGGTGAAATTCTCTAGATACCGGACCAAGGAT
>JAJOOE010015100.1:0-23323 GCA_036250405.1 Solanum raphanifolium | reverse complement strand
CCCCCCCCCCCCCCCCCGTCAAATAATAATTTAGATATTATTTTATTTTTAAAAAAATAATTCTACCCCACTCCACCTAACCCTCCGCTTCCATTTTTTTTTTTTCGTTTTGTGTTAGATATATACATATCTTTTTAGGAAAGTATTTCTTACTTGCCGCCGCATACTTTAAAAATATATATTATTTATGTTATATTAGGTACACAATTAGAAAAAATAATATATATATATGTACATATCTAACATAAAACGAGAAAAATGTTATAAAAAAAATAAGAGCGGAGGGTTAAATAGGGTGGGGTAGAATTTTTATTTTTTTAAAATAAAGTAATATCAATTTATTTTGGGGAATGAGTAGGTGGTTTGAGGGAGGGGGAGAGGGTGAAGTATGATTTTTTTTAAAAAAATTATAAAAGAAATTATAAAAATAAAAGGATGGGGGATTGTCGAGTGGGCGAGGGGGAGGTTGAGTGGGATAAGAAACATAAGTTAATTTTTTTTTAAAAAATAAAATCATTTGGGGATAGTAATATATACTTTAATTTTTAATTAATATTAATAGTTTATTATTTATTTTTTGTCAAAGTGAATATTTTATCGATGTGGAATATCATGTATCAAGGTTTTTTCCGAAAAAAAATAGTGTATTACACGCCACTTAGGTGTGTTTCTCAAACTAATAAGTGATAGTTTAGGTATGAAACTCAAATAAAAAATAGCTTAGGTGTGTTTTTGACACTTATCTCAATTAATAAATGACATAATTGATCCAATATTTTTTTTTTAATAAAAAATCAATGGAAAAGGATTATATTTGTCCTTGTACTCTTATAAAAGGGTTATATTTACCATTCGTTATACTTTTTTGATATATTTGTTCTTACTATCAAACTTTGGGCACATATTTGCCCTTGAACAGTTAAATATCATATCACCACTTTAATTATCTTATATTGACGCCTACGTGAATATATTTTTATTATAATTAAAATTTTACTTTCTATTTAGTATTCTATCAGACTCATTTACTAAAATCTGACCCAAATGATGTGAAGACCCATTAACCTTAACTCCAATACACATTCTCTTACATCACTTTATCCATCAAAACATCGATGATATAGAGACAACTTAGATAACAAAATGTTAGCCTCCAATATTAAAAAAGATCAATTTATACTTGAAAAATATTGAGCAATTGTGATTGAGGTCTTCACATTTTTGTTCAATTTTGTACTCTAGATCGCTGGTGGAGCCACGTGTAGTTAAGAGGTGTTGACTGACACCCCTTCGTCGAAAAATTACATTATGTAGTTAGAATAAAAATATTTTTTTATGTATATATATTACATATTGACACTCCTTGGCTTTTACACGATTTTATTTCTTATATTTTGACACCCCTTAGATAAAATTCTAGCTCCGCCACTGCTCTAGATTATTAAGATTGCACAATCTAGTTTTGTACTCTAGACGACGCATCCACATAAGCACAAGAATTTTGTTCTTTTGAACAAGCCTTCTAAATCAAAATTTTTTGTCCTTTTATTTGAGTTCATAATAATAATAACTGGAGGGTTTCATTAATGAAAAGAAAAGCGGGGGCCCGCCATCTGCTAGCATGAAGAAATATCATTGTGGTGAAATTGTGTGAAACCTTACTTCAAAGACTGCTTATTTTTTCGGAAGAAAATTTTGCAAGTACCCAAAACCTGAGATTTTTTTAAAATTTTGCAAGTCGTTTATTAGATTCGGCGAAATTTCTTCAGAGGCACCTAAAGAAGAGCGATCGTTTATATGCAAATGCCTCAAATTTATCAGACTCCAACTACTATCAGGTATTGCAATTTCTCCTCCTAATCATATTGTAACAAAAGTTTCCGATTGCCGGAGGCTGCCAATTGAAGATAGGAATAAAGTCATTTTCTCCTGAACTTCTATATAAGTACTTCAACATGATCATCTTTTCAAGTTCAGTTGGAAAATCACTACCCACATTTATACGCCCTAAATCCAAAATTCTAAGAAGTTTTGAAATTCTGTTACTCTAAGAAGCCTTCGATCTAAGTTGTCTCTGATGTTTTGATGGGCAAAGTGATGATGTATTGATGGACAAAGTGATGCAAGAGGATGGATATTGAAGTTAGGGTTAATGGGTCTTCACATTGGTTGGGTCGAATTTTACTAAATGGATCAAATAGAATACAAAATAGAAAGTTAATTTTTTATTATAATTAAAATATATACATGTGGAGCCATGCAGGTGCCACATAGGACAATACAAGTGGTGACATAATACTTAACTGATGTTAAATATGTGCTCAAAGTTGAATGATAAGGACAAATATATAAAAAAAAAATAGTATAAAATAAAGATAAATATGACCATTTTCTAAGAGTATAAGGACAAATATGACCCTTTCCCGAAAAATCAAACCAACATGCCTGCCTTGTGTACATTCCTACCTGCAATAAAATTTGGCCGGATGACCATTTTAGGTAATAGTTGATAATTAAATTATTTTTGATAAGAAATTTTTGATTGAATAAACATTTGATATGGTTAAGACTTTTGTTTGACTAATCAAAAGCTAGATCCTCGCAACATTAGATTGGTGTCCAAATCCGGTTTCCTCACACCTTAGACTCGTGGACCCTGATCCACCTTTTTTTCTGGCTTTTACTAATAAAAATAAAATAATAAAAGGAAAAATAAAAACGTAAGTAGCGGGCGTCGAGCATAGAGGGGGAGATTGGAACACCGACGAAACCCTAGCAACAGAAGCTCTCCCGGTTTGCGGGAGCAAGTTATCGATCGTTGGCTTTCTTCCATCCGCCCCAGAAAAGATGGTCAGTGCTAGCTGTTTGTTCGACTTCTGTTCAGTTTTGATAATTATTGGAGTTCTCCTCCAAGTAATCGAAAGCAGTGCTGCTTTATCATGTCTTTTCATTTGATTTAACTGTGTCCAATTGCGAGTCTCCTTATTTTCTCATTTGCTTAGCAGAATAAGCTAGGAATAGGGCGCCGGGACAAAGTTCAGCAGTTTATGACCATAACTGGGGCAAGGTATCTTTTGAAAATGCTAAGTATCTTGATTCGCTAACTTCTCTGCTCTAATTTCACAGCTGACTTCTGACTCCGATGCCTACATAAGCTCAACTTCACACTTCATGGTTTCTTTTGTCTAATCAAGGAAATTCATTTATCAATCATATAAACCTGTTAAGGAAGAAAAGGTGATAAGCAAAAACACGTGATTGTAGGTTTACAACTCTATAGACTCTGTTGGAAGCTGGCTTGCAGTGTCTTTTAGCACATTTGCTTATAGTGCTTGTAGTTTGTTTGAGGCACAATTCTTACTAGTTCTTGCCACAATTTTTGTGCAATTGAAGATTATCATGTTTGTTTCTGTTTACCTTGCGGAGCAAACAAAAGTTACCAAAATCATACAACAAACTTCAGACAACCAACTTTTGTAGATCATATTCCATATTCTATGCTGATAGATTCTGATGTTCAAACTCTATCGTGGAAATTTAAAAAAATTCATTGTTCCGTGCATGAGATTACTACCATCAACTTCCTGCTCTGCTAAATAACACGGCCCAAGATTTATGCTCAAAATTAGGTTCTAATGGCAACATTCCGTATGAGAAATCATGACTTGAGTATCTTCTGGAGGCAGGTCAACTATTGTTGGCTTATCTTAAACAAGATATGTGTCTGGTGTTGTGCTCAAGGAACAAGAGATCTAATGGAATCTCTAGAAAACAGACACTGTGGATACGATAACGTTGTCATCATAGTTGAAGTATCATAGTTGGTTGCAACTCCTGGTTAGTAAACTATTTTTTAGGCTCCTTCATTGTGGTTACTTATACTATGGACCATTGATTGTATTAGATATAATATCGCTGAAACAAATCTTGTTTGTTTCATTTCTGAAACTTTTCAAATGCGAGGGCAACTCATTTAACTCTAAAGATCATGAACCTGTATAAAATCTTGCAAACTTTTGGCACCCAAGTATTTTAGTGATGACATCATTTCAAATGAACATAATGAATCATTTAGATGAAAATTTCCTTTGTTCTCTTAGTGCCCATAGCTGGAAATGTCTCTTATTTTTTTTAATGTTGAAGACATGAGCTTGTAGGCAAATATGACTCAGCTAATAGTCTAGACACAAAAGTAAGTTAGGTAAGTTATATATGAAACCAGCATCTAGTAATTGCTGGCGGTGTGAAGCAGTAACACCCAGAAATCGGTCCTTTCCGACGGTGAAAAGAGCTGATTAAAATGCAAGAGCACACTAAATCTTTGTTTGAACATCAATGTATCTAAGAACTGAATTCAAGTAAAATAAGAGTGCAAGTTCATCACTAATTAACCATTCTCAATACAATCAATCATTTGTGAGGAGTGAGGAATGAGAATTCAACCCTAAGAACTTATCGATATTAACTTTGGGGTCGTTTGGTATCTGGTTAGGAGAAATATTAGACATGTGTAAGATCTTACATAAGTAGTACTACCATGTTTGGTAGTTGGTTAGGACTATGTTTAAAATTAATCCGGTATTTGGTTTGCAATTTAGAAACATGCATAACTAATACATATGGAAGTTATGAGGAAATTTATGTATAGTTTTATGCAGAATAGAAGATGAAATAACTATACATGGAAAACTGAACTTTGCATAACTAATTCCTACATAAAATATTACGGAGTACATAAATTTCCGCATAACTAATTCATGTATAACTAATACATACATTACTAAAGTCAGCTACCAAATGACCCTTAAGTAACAAATTGCAAAAGGATTTAACTTTAAGGAATCAATGATGTTTACTAGCTCTATAATGATACACCGTGTTGTCGGGCCAACTCCTGCACTTCGACTAATTCCATGGGGTACAACTACTTTCTACCAGTAAAGGTATCATGTAACTTTTAAATAATCGGGTGTGCGAGCCACCTTGCGCACACCTTAACTAATTCCATGGAATATACCTCCCCCCTCCCACAATCAAAAGGTGCCAAATAACTCTGTCTATCAAGGCTTGGAAAAATAAGAAAAAATCACCTAATGCTTTTCTCTATTGGATTTGAACCTGAGACCTCATGGTTTTCAACCTATATTATCGACCACTTAGGTGCAAGGTATCAGGTAAATAGGTAAATTTGTCCGCCAATACTTGGACTGCCCGGAGGAAATCATTTAGTGTTTTTACAAATCCTAGATATAAATTTGGAACGCCAAGAAAGGTTTAGCATCATTTAATTAGTCAACATAAGACAAGATAAAGTTCCTTGATGTTATTCTTTTTTGCCCTGGATTTTATAAGTTATGAATTTCATCCTTCAACTTAGTTCATAAATTTGTGCAACGCCACACTTGAACTTTTCAGCTCATGTTGAAAACCGTACACAGTTTTTAATTAATTTTGAAGTTTAAGAGTTTGATTTGTGTTGGAGGAGTGTCATTTTCCTAATTCTGTCAACTCTAAATATCTAAATTCTGGAAGTGTTTATTCGCCATATGTCCTTGCTCTTGTCACTGGATTCCATGGGGAACATCAAAGTCGTTTATGCTTGAGCAGTTTAAAGTTTTCAATTTCCAAAAGTTATGTGGATTCGGTTGCGATGTTTGTGTAGTACCCGGTGATAACTCTCCATCATCATAATTGTACACAGTGAAAAAGTTGCTCTTCAGGCTCTGAAGGTCAGTGATTGGAATCTTGAAGGAGCATTTGATGTATTTTACAGCCAGTCACAAGTCAAGTCATCTGCTGATACAAGGCGGTTGGAGGAGCTTTACAATAGATACAAAGGCAAGCTTAGTATCATACCCATTCCTTAACTAGATACCACTTTTTTGGTTTTTCAATTTATAATTTGCTCTTTTGATATTACGTAGTCGTGATATGCTATATCAAGAACCAAAAGATTTGAGCTATTCTGATTTAACTGTCTTCTTTTATTCAATATTGGTTTTTGCATGTGTACCCGGTCATGTCAATGAGTGAAAATACTCGAAGTCCCATAAATATTATTAAAAATGTGTTTGAGTTACAAAATATTAAGTAAAGGAAAATGTGTTTGAGTTGCAAAATATTAAGTAAAGGAAAATGTGTAAGTTTTTGAAAATAATGAATGATGACCTTGTTTAGCTAGCTCAAAAAAAAGAATATCCTACGGAGAGAAGTCCTTGGATGTCTTATTATTATTATTATTAGGGAAAAGGGCCTGAAATACCCCTCAACTTTGCCATTTGGAGCTGATATGCCCCTCGTTATGAAAGTGACTCATATATACCCTTACCGTTATACAAACGGCTCACATATACTCCTACCGTTACAAAATGAGCTCACATATACCCTTCATTTAACGGAAGTGAAAAAATTAGTTTTAAATTTATTCTTTTGACTTTCGGTTTCTTAAAAAAATTATTTAGGGGTATATATGATTTTTCTAGAAAATTTCAAGGTATATTTTAATTTTTTCGGACATAAATTATTTTTTGACTTTTTGATCATTATTTGAGTTTCTTATTCTTATTTTATTTTTTCTTTCATTCCTTAGTGTAAAGAAAAAAATTTAAAACTATTTTTTTTGTGGCTATATTATAATTTAAAACTATTTTTCGGATATATAGTAATTTAATTTTTGTATTTAAAGAAAAAAATTGGGTCATCTATAATAAATTTTACAAGAATATTAGCAAAACTTAAATAAATTTGACCATCAAAATAATAAATCTAAATTAGTCATTGAAACAAAAAAAAGTTAAAAAATAATAATATATGTTTGAGGAGGATTAAATATACCCATATGGGATTATATTTTTTTTAAGATAATTAAACTAAAATTAATTTTTTCACTTCCGTCAGAGGAAAAGGGTAGATGTGAGCCATTTGTATAACAATAGGGGTATATATGAGCCACTTTTATAACGAGGGGTATATCAACTCTAAATGACAAAGTTGAGGGGTATATTAGACCCTTTTCCCTTATTATTATTATTATCTTGATATCATGGTTCTGCATCTGCTTTAGAAGCTTGACAAAGTAGCATAACGTGACATGTAACACAACCATGCTTGCTAGTCTCTAGGGGCGTCAAATTCAGCCCAAACTCATGTCCCACCCAAGTTTTAATGGGTTGGCCATGTGCTACGTTATAAATGGGTTATATTTGGGCACAACTCATCTTAACCCATGACAAAAGCTAGCCCAAACTCAATCCATGTAGCAGCCCAAATTCAACCCACCACTTATCAAACTTCAACCCCAATAGTTAGAGCTCAACTCATGACTGTCTAAGATAGTTATGAGTGTTATAGTTCATTCAATTTATGTTTGAATATGATTTTCTATCATTCATCTATATTATCTAATTATTATGCAATTAAGTTAATTAATATCATGAGTTTCCCTCTAAGAAAGTAACTAATATCAACATCCAATATACGACAATGCTGATATTAATCCAACTCCTCAAAAGTTGAGATTAAATGAATCGACCGCGTTTGTTACATCACTTTACAGGCCATTGTTGAAGCACACCATTCTCCTGAAGTACATGGATCTGCGTATCACGCATAAGTTTCCTTTTGTCACTGCCAATGGGAGGAGCACAATAGGTTCTTTGTGGTTAAAGAAGGCGAAAAAGGAAGAGGATGTCATCAGTAAAGGTGGACGGGTGCTCCTTGTTGGAAACAATTGGGAAGGGAATATTGAAGAAGCTGTCAGGATGTGGTTGCAATGGAAGGGGAATGAGGAAGTGGGTGTTGGTTTTTGGGGGTGCTTGGGGCTGAAGAAGGGACAAGGAGTTGATGCTCGCGTCAGGAATAAGAGAAGGGCTTGCAGTTGATGTGGATCTTCTGGAGAGAGGGAGATGGGGCTTTCGAAGGAGTAGAAATGAGCTTTGGGCAGTGGAGGAGTAGCCTCAGATCCCTCATTTATTTTTGCTGCACCCATATGGTTCTGGGATGTATAGAGAATAATTAGGTGTCTTTTGTAGAGAACCATATTGTTTTGTAGGTTCTTTATTTTTGGTATACTGGAAGTATACAACCACTTTTGGCCTTTTGATTAATATAACTGTTTACCTGATTAAAAAAAAGAAAAAAGAGGAGGGTTTGCACTGAGAAGAAGCGGAGGGGTGTGGGTTAGTGGAAAGTTGAGCAGCAGAGAGGGATTGGGGTTCTTTTTGTTGGGAATGTGTTGCCTTCTATGTGGATTTTGTATATGTTCCCAAGTGTAGAAATTATGGTAAGCGTTTTTAGCCTTGTGACAATCAATCAAATACGTAGATTCTGACCTTCACTAAACAATCTTAAAAACATATTTGGAAAATGGACACTATTTGCTATATATAAAGTTGTATGGTTGTCAACAAAAACAGCTTAGAGTGTTACTGGAAATTTAAAGTAGACTATTTGCATCCACCTGCATCTTTTATGACTATCACGGAACATCTGGTTTGTGTTTCACCTGGCATTGCTTACCAATCAACATTTTCTTGATGGACATTCTTTTCTTTGGCAGACCCGTACGCTGACATGATTTTGGCTGATGGGATTAGCCTCCTCTGCAATGACATTCAGGTGGGTTAGTCTAGTTGGTTAATCTAATGAGTCAAGGGCCGAAGCCTCATGCACCACCATCATGGTGGAGCTTTAAATTAAAAAAAAAAGGCCCCTTTTATATTGTTTGTGGTTTCAAGTTGGTTGTATAAATTTTCCATTCAAACTTGCTCTAAATTTTAAGTTGTGTTAACATAATGATGTGTAGTTATACTGCACTTTTAGCTTCTCCTACCTATTTTCTGTTAACTATATTTCTTATTATGTTAGAGTAAATTTTTACTCTTTTGATTTATTGTCAGGTTGATCCTCAAGATATAGTTATGGTATGCACTATTAACTTTACCCTCTTGTCTGCTTTTCTATTTCTATCTCTCTATTCCCCTTTAAGGTTTCATTTTGGAGGGAGAATTTGACTCAAAAGAAGATGTTTATCAGTAGAATTTGTGTGAATAAGTAACTGCACTGAAGAAACTACCAATCCCATTTGACCATATATTTTGAAGTTGAAACTTGAAATTTTGAGCTTTTCAAGTAGTGTTTGGACATGTATTTTGCTTGGAATAAATATTTGAAGACCAGATTTGAAAATCTGATCACATTTCATGGTCAAACAAATAGCTGAAAATAAATTTCCAAAATCTATGGCCAAACTCATAGAGTGGTTACATATGGCTTTTAAATTTCTTGGTGATGCAATTAACCTTGACTTAATCAAACCCGGTACTTGTTCCTGTTTTCGGATGAATTCACAACCAAAAGAATGGCATAAAATTGAAGCCAAACAGCCAATTATGTTTTTTGAATCAAGATGGTTATCTCACTCAAGGGTATGACTTAGTGGTCAATGTAATGGGTTGAGAACCATGACGTCTCAGGTTCAAATCCCAATCCCAGTAGAGACAAAAACACTAGGTGATTACTTCCCATTTGTCCTAGCTTTGGTGCATAGAGTTACCTAGTACATGTTGTTGGTGGGAGGTGACATGTATCTCGTGAAATTAGCTGGGGTACGTGCAGGCTGTCCCGGACATCACAGTTGTAAAAATAAATAAATTAAAATGACGATTTTTAACTTAACAAACATGCTTTGAATTTCTGTATTGTTATAATTTATGCAAGCATCTTAAAAGTCTGAAAATAATAACAACAACAATAATAATTGTAATAATTAAAAAAAAAAAGAAAAAAGAAAAAAAACTAAAGAAAAGTAATAATAATAATAACAAGAATCATCGTAGAATAATTTTCCTGCTTGTTCCAAACAAGTACTCCCTCCGTCCCATTTTATGTGAGGTAGTTTGACTCGGCACGGAGTTTAAGAAAGAAAGGAAGACTTTTAAAACTTGTGGTCCATAATGAATGATAGAAATTTGTGTGGCTGTAAATCATTTCATTAAGGGTAAAATAGACATTTTATAGTTAAATTGTTACTTAATATAGAAATGTGTCATTCTTTTTGGAATAGACTAAAAAAGAAAGTAAGTCACATAAATTGGGACAGAGGGAGTAATAAAAATAGGGAAAGATTAAGGGAAAAGGGAAAAGACATTTAGGAGTTGCCTAATATTTGATTGACATTAAAGATTGAATTCAACTACAGTTGGTTCTTTCATGGCACATGAAAGCTGCAACCATGTGTGAATTCTCCAAGCAGGAGTTCATTGGTGGATTACAATCTCTCGGGTAAGCCTAGGTTAAGACTTGTTGACTTCTATAGTATTATCTCTTTTACGCTGTCATGTTTGATCTAATGAAGCTGTCTCCTGAATGGCAGAATAGATTCGTTGGAAAAGCTCAGAGAGAAATTGCCATTTATGCGATCAGAGATGAAAGATGAACGTATGTGATGAGATGGAATTTTCTTTATGTTGTCAAAGAAGTTTTTGCCTCGTTTTGATAGTTTCTTATATCAACTCTAAATCTAGATACAAGCTCTTTGAACGTTTTGATCTTATTTTGTTTAATCAGATGAGAGGTTTCTGACTTTTAATTTTTTTATTTTACTTTGTTCAGATAAATTCCGTGAGATTTACAACTTTGCTTTCAGCTGGGCAAAGGAGAAGGTTTGTCTTACTGATCCCTCACCTTCCCGTCGCTAATTCTAAGGCCGTTTGAGTTTTTGCTCGTTTGAGTTAAGAATATTTAGGCTTCCTTTCCTTTTTTTTAATCCCTCTTTTGTGCATTCATTTCATTTTGTTAAATACCAGTAATGTTGACAATGGTATCTATGAAACAGCATCAAGTCACTTGTTTAATGACCATTTTGAAGTGTTTTCTTTTCTTTTCTCTTTTCTCTTTTCAGTTAAAACCAAGATCCAATCTAAGTTTCTCAATTTTGTACCACAGTACTGGAGATATTTAAGCCTGTATACCACTTAGTCTGAATAGCTGTATTCAAAAGCTACGTGGCGTCTTAGCTTGTTCCAAGCATCTTTAGGTATGATTGCTTTTAACTCTTGATGCGGGTTCAGAGGCATAAGAGAATCTTAAACAAATCAAACTACCTTTTTCTAGGGCTGTCACTATTCTCCAATAGTTTTTAATTCCAAAGGAAAATTGTTATTAACCACACATGGCTTTAACAGTTGTTTATTTTCTTTTTTCCTTTTTTGGTGAGAAAAGACTCAATATGAGATCTACTTCTTTGGAAACTGCCTTGAAAGTTTTAAATGTTATCAGTGGATGACATGCCAATGCATGCTAGCCCAAGACAAAGCATGGGAGAATAATGACTTTTTGGTCAATGTTAAAGCTTGTGTTTTGCTAATAAACCAAGAAAGAGTATAAAGGTTTGATTACTCAACTAACATTTCCTTGACCTCTTGGATGAATAACTCAAAATTATTAGCAGAATTCAGAAGACAGATATTGATAGTTTATTTTTTTAAATGACCATGGTGTCCACGTCAACTTCTGTGCACCTCGACTAATTCCACAGGATACCTGGCACCTCCCTCCAGCGATAGGTGTACCAGTTAACTCTGTCCACCTGAGACCTCATGACTTCCAATCACTTCATTGACCACTAGGCCACACCCTTGAGTGCGATAGTTGTTTTTTTATGTCATCTGAAGTTAGTAATTGGAGCCCTGGATGGATTATCCGTAAATTGTTTCTCCAATATTTTTAAATAGAGAACCTGGATATGTATCTAAGATAAGCAAATGTGCCCCATACCTGTGGTCGTTTTAACACCCTTCTGGTTTTGCATTGTGAAGATGTTTACTCTAGTTTAACATATGTTTACCATTCTCAAAAAGAAAAACATATTTCAATCCCGGGTGATGTGATATGCAATGAGGTATATCCTGGTAGATGAGAACTGCAGGGTTAATATATATGAGAAATAGTGTTGCCTGTATGAATTTTTCTCTTTATCTCAATGATGGTAAAGGGGAAAATGGAAAACAAATATTGGTCAGTCAGAGATGTTTACAAAAAATGCTCATGTTTGCAGTCCTTCGCATAAGAAACTGTATAAAGTTAAAACAACTCTGTAACAGATAGCTGAGATGATCAAAACTGCAAAATGAAAAATCTCAAATCCAATTTGCAGCACCTGTTTTTGTGTTCGGCTCTTCGTTGCTTTATATTAGTTCTACCTACTGCTTTCTTCAACCCGGAAGCTCTCAGTATTTAGCCTGATGTCTAAATTATTAAATTGTGGTGTTTTGGGAGGAGAATTTCTGAAGTTTCTCCAGTTTGCTTTTGTAATTGGAAGGGAGTAGGAGTACCGTGTCATTTTTTTAGATAAGAACCTCGTCTTCTTAAATTTCAGGGTCAGAAATCTTTGGCCTTGGACACGGCTATTGGGATGTGGCAATTGCTGTTTGCTGAAAAGGAGTGGCCATTGGTTGAGCATTGGTGTCAGTTTTTGCAGGTAGTTGAAAGGACAGGAAGTGCTGAGTTTTGTTGTTCACTGGATTCTGTTGAAATGCATGTTTCCAAATGATTTCTCTCTTTCCCTTTGTTTCTGCTTCTGTATCTACCTTTGGTCTTTATTACCACAAACTTAATCTGATCTGTTCTTAGTAGTGATCGTCTGCTTAAAGAGGATGCTATAACTCACCTCTACTCCCTACTTTGATCTTCCCCACGTAATTCAGGCAAGGCATAACAAGGCTATTTCACGGGATACTTGGTCTCAGCTCCTGGAATTTGCAAGGGTAAGTCACTTTTCATCTACTTTAGAGTATTAGCTTTTGAACTCACCCACCATACATCCATTATTATCACTTCCCCATCTTCCATCTCTCGCGGCTGTCTTCATGTTAAAGTTTTACATCAGTATATATTACCTAAGTTGACATTTGTAATTATCAATGCAGAATGTGGACCCTGCATTATCAAATTATGATGCTGAAGGAGCTTGGCCATATCTTATAGATGAATTTGTCGAGTACTTGACTGAAAATAGTATTGTCCAAATTGGTCAAATGAGTGATTGGAGCCAGAAATGCTGATGGTTTGCCCCAGTTGCTACTGTGCTGTGTAATGTTATTGTTTGTTGTTTGAACTGTTTACAGTTTTCATGAACAAATTCATGTACAAAATACGCGAGGAAATGACTACTCTAAATGCAAAATTATTGTTGACTTGATTTGGATTTCTTGGATAAATTGAAGACTTGTACATGCGACGACCCCCCGGAGAAGTAAAAAATGGAGGAGCCAATGTTATTTCATGACACTTGCCTAACAATGTAAGAATCTCAATGCTATTAATTGTCTCTCTGGTGGTTGATCATCCAAAAAAAAAAAAAAGAGTTGCTAGAGTAACCTGTATCACGAGGTACTTGAACTCAATTGCACTCTGCGATGAAAACCAAAACTCCATAGCCATGTCAAATAAAAGGACTTGTTTGCACTAAATTTTGCAACATCATGTGGCTGTTATTCCTGTATTTCATTTGGTTGCTGCAACCAATGCCATGTGCTCTATGAGGTCCAACACTCGGTTACTGCAGAATAAAAAAAAAGGTCCAAAAGAATAAATAATGTTCATGATTATGTGATACTACAAGATTACGATAAGTGTCTCTGCTTTTTATATTTCCAACTAAATGTTTGTTATGCTGGAATTGGTTTAATAGATGAATTTTATTGCCCAACTGCAGATAACAATTGCATCTTCAACTTGTCTAAGTGTAGATATTGGTATGTTGGTTGTTAGATAAAATTAACCAGGGAACGCTATTTCAAAGTGTGATTGAGAATATAATGTGCAGATGTAGCTCAAAATCAGAGCAGGGAGTGTATGTGCTCTGCTAGGCGCTAGCAAATGTTAAATCATTACTCCGTATTTTTTATTGAGAGAAGCAAATACATACACAGCTCTCCTGTATTAATAAAAAAATAAATTAGTAAACAGTAGAACTAGGGATCAGGATGTCCAATCAACAGTCTTCACGTACTGCCTACACTTGTCCTTATTAAATTAAATCCTCAACAATACCAAACTCCTCATCATGAACCACCAAACAGACAAATGCAAGCAAACCTAGTGATGCCAATTATAAAGCCAAACCTAAATTAATTGGCAAGACCCACCATACATATATATATATATATATATATATATATATATATATATCCACGAAGAAGGTTGTAATCTCAGCTCCAGTACCAGCTGATGCGCTTATGCATGCATGTTTGTGGTCGTCAAGGATAGAAATACCACCTTCCACTGATGATAAAATACCAATTATTTTACTAAATATACTATAGTTAGAAGAGATATTCATTCACAATATGTATATACTCACATATATAGTCAGATGCATAATTGATTTCATTGAGGAAAACATTTGATTAATATATACTTGGATGACTGCCAACAAATTAAAGTCATAAGTTATTATTTTATGTATAGATTTTTTATTGTAGCACGATTGATATCATTAATAGAGTTAAATAAGTTTATTTTTGAGTTTTTTAACCTAGCACATAAATAAGAAGAAAATAGATGAAGGTTACTAATAAAATGAGAAAATAGATTATTGTGTTTTTCTAAATGTGCTACGTTACCTTTTCTATTCTTTAACTTTATATATACACATCTAGATAGATTTTTAGAATTTGATTAAAAAAATAATAAATATATCAAGATAAATAAAAATATCACCAACAATAACCCAAATAATATACATCCTCCATTCAAATGGTTAGTCAACAGATTCAATTACATCTTACATATATGTATTTCTCGGGTTAAATTTTATCAAAAGTTTTGCAAAAAATAATTTCATATATGCACAAATACAAACACTTTGTGAGGACAACTTTATGAGAAGAAAACAGAAAAATTAATATAAGAAATGTCTATAAAATTTAAATCTTTGTGGGTGTGACATCTTCTCTCTTTCCTTTTTTATAAGTTTAAAATAAAATAAAATATTTCAAATCCAACAAATTTACATATGTACAGTTTAGGCACATTTAACAGTGTGGGAAACACACAACGTTTCCTAAACACGTGTAATCAAGTGGAATATTATATATATATATGTGAGAATCCGTCTAACTAACTAACTAACTAACTAACTAACTTAGATGACCCGACCCGAGACCTCTTTTCCTACGTACATAGAGGGAAGAGGGAAAAAGCAAATTAAGAACAAATCAAATTCTCATTGTCATTGATCGGAGGCAAAGAGGCTCTCCTCTCTTCCTCCGATCCTCATCTGGTACTCTACCTTTCTCTCTTCTTTTTCCATTGAAACCTATTTATTAATATTTTTCATTCTTACTTGCAGATTTGTTTCAAAAATATAATTAATGGCTTCGGTTAGCTTCAAATACTGGGATGATTGTGTCGATCCTCTTGATCTGGAAGCTATGTGGCTCGATCCAGAAGTTAGAGCCGAATGGCTTAACGCCGGAGAAACTAAGGGATCAAAAGTCCACCTCTCACGTGATCCTGATGGTCAGCCTTATCTAACACAAACAGAAATGAAGGTTGTTTACACAAAACTATTCTTGTCTCCTCTCTTGCCTGCAAAACCTTTTTTAATTTTGACAATTATATATTATTCCTCCAGGCAGTAGCAGGTATTATTGTCCGAAGGCATTTTCTTTCGCAGATTGATTCGGTATGTATTTAATTCTTCAAACTATTGTTCTGTTCAATTGGAGGGGATAGCGAGTCACTACATACATTCCCAGGGGTTATGATAGTTTAAATGTGGATGAGATAAATTGACGAGCCATCTAAACATAACATCAAACTCTCATCATTTAGTACATCAGACCTTCTTAATCATCAACAACCGAAACACTCCCAGTTTTTTTTCCTTCCAATTTCCTCTTCAACTGAATCCTTATTGCTTTTTTGTAAATTTTGATCTTGGAGCTGAAACTTAATTCATGTTAACTTGTGGATGCCCTTGTTTTCTCCTCAAACTTGAATGTCACTACTTCTTGTTCACCGCATGGAGTTCTGAAACATATATATTTGATGGAGAATTTTGGGTGTATGCTATGTTGCTAATTTTCTACCATTACACGCTTTGCACAAGTTGCATTCCTTGGAGTCCAAGTCTGAACTTTTTACAAGTACATGATTTTCTTCACTAGGACCTTTCTTTGTCTCAACCTGCAATTATTGTTAGGTTGCTCAGTCAGAGGATGAATCAATTGAGTTTAGAAATTAGCAACATTTTCTCCGTACTTCTCCTATGAGTGTCCTTCCCATATTTTCAGGATATGCTTTGCGCTATTGCTGAGCTTGAAAGTGACCGGCAGCTTCTTGCAACACGGTACAATAAAAAGTCAAAAGAGATTACTATGGGAATTATGCAGA
This sequence comes from Solanum raphanifolium, assembly GCA_036250405.1. Lineage (NCBI taxonomy): Eukaryota > Viridiplantae > Streptophyta > Magnoliopsida > Solanales > Solanaceae > Solanum > Solanum raphanifolium. The sequence continues at coordinate 6,925 of JAJOOE010015100.1, read as the reverse complement.
TTTTGCCAAAAACCGCAGACTGGTTGGTGAGGTATTTGATTTTCTTTTCTCTTCTTGAGATTCTGGGGAATTATGCAGAAGTTACCAAAAACTGTGGACATGTCTTCTTTTTCTTTTTTGATTGAAATAAGCTTAAGTTACAATTTGTTTCAGTGATTTGGGTTACCGAACATATGAGGTGACAATGGATTCAAAACTTCTTTACAAGCCCTTTGTAAATGTATATCTTGGAGCTGCATATCTTAAGTGGTTATCAAATTATGAACAAAAGTAAGTTCATATGGTTATTTGTTCTTGTAGTGCTAAGGAATCCTAAAGATCCTGTACCCAAATGCCTAACTGTGGAGCTTTGTGAGCAGAGAGAGAAGTGAAGAGTTCACGGTGAGAGCTTACAAGGGTGGTACTAAGAAGGCAACTCACAAGTCCACTTTACCATTTTGGAGAAGTTATCTCTCCGTCAAAGAGACCCTACCATCAAGGTAGTTGTTCACATGCCATGATATCATTTCAGTTTGATCATTATTTTTTCTGAGTTAAAATGGAATCAAGGACAGGAGAGTGCACCCTTGTGGTACTATATGGTTTAATGTAGTGGGCTTTATATCATATAAGTAAGTTGTTATGCAGAAGAATGCTGCCATAGGTATATACCTTTTCTGAGAAAAACAATTATGGTCTTTATCATCTATTGACATTCTGTAATTTTATTGCTTGTGGTTAATACTAAAAGAATTGAATATACTATTTACAGATGTTTCTCAGTGAACTAATTTCTTGAGTTCAGTCAGCTCTAGTATTGTCCACAACTCTCTAAATATGATACCAAATGACCCAACATGATGCCAACTTAGCACTTCAATGCACAAAATAGTATAATCTCATCTGATACTCAGGTACCACTTTAAACATATTTTCTTCCAGAGAGAAATCAAGGTCTACTAGAGTTCATAAACCTCCCTATTAGAAGAACATCAGGTCTTACCAGACCAGAGGAAGGCATAGTTTGAGGAAGTGGCCTGATCAAAATCTTCATTGCTGGACTAATTTGGAAGAATACTGTAAAGTCTTGTGAGTATTTCAAATGGAGGTCCTTGTATATTGTGACATCTTGATGAGTCTTACACAGAGACTTGATCTTCAATTCGGAAGATATAAAGAATCTGTAGTACAAATCAAATAAGGTTGGGTTAGAGTCAAGTGGAAATGAAGCTTAGAATTGTTGTAATCTCATATGAACAGTCTGCTTATCATGTCTAGCTTCTGATAACGTGGTATTCCAGAGAGTGCTATTTGCAAGGATATGATGGGAGCATCTCTCTAGTCTCAAGCCTTCATGAGCCATCTCTAGAGTTTGATTACCTGTCAATCCTTGATGACGATGCAATCTTGGTAAAAGGGGATGCCTGTGACACCATCTTATGCGTGAGAAATTTACGAATCTTTCATCAGTTTTCTTGATTGATAACACTGATGATCACCATTTTTGTCATAGTAAGCAGCAGGGAAAGTCATGCTCATGGTCAAAAGGGTCATCTGAAAACTAGTGACAAAGTGAAGGCATACTCTTATTAGGCTCCTTAGGTTCATGAGAAGGCTAAATACTAGTTTAGGGTAGTCATACTCTTATTAGGCATCTTAGGTTCATGAGAAGGTTAAATACTAGTGTAGGGTAGGCATACTCTTATTAGGCACCTTAGGTTTATGAGAAGGTTAAGTACTACTGTAGGTATATGATTGTGTTATTATGCAAGATGACTATCTTCTTGACAATTTACATGAACTGAGTAGATGCTTTTGATTTGTCCATACTTCCATTTGTTAATAAGTAAATGGATTATGTATTGTTCCTAATATATGCTATACTACAATTGACTTTTGTAGGAAAATCTTTGACGTCAATACTTTGCCCCCTACAGCATCTGCTACTGGAATTCCTGAAAAGAAAGGTTGTGTGAGCATAACTAATAAAACATTCATTTTTTCTCTCTCTCTCTCTATATATATGTGTGTGTGTGTGTGTGTGTGTGTGTATGTGTGTGTGTTTTCTTGCAAAGCGTGTATAACCATTTTTGTGAGAATGTACAGTATGATAGCTTAAATGTTGTGGGAAGGGCGTGAAGCCTGATTACATTCTCTCTATCACTTCATTCAGTGCCTCAAGCATGTGAAAAATTAGTATATTTTTCCAATTCAGTGTATGTCAATCTTTTAATGGCTATAGAGACTTAAAGAGAAGAAAATTAGCATATTTGTCATGCAACTCTTTGTATGCTTGGACATTCTACAGCTATAGAGAATAATAAAAAATTAGCATGGTCATCATGCGACACTTATGTACGAATATTTTATGTTATCTGAAAGATAGTTGATCATTGATGTTAAGAAATCATTAGCATCACTTAAATGTGATGGGAAGGGCATGAAGCTTGATTACATTCTCTATATCAGTTCATTCAGTGCCTTAAGACATGAAGTGAATTTTTCAGGTATTCTTTTGAGTTTATTTCATGGATAGATTAGAGTGAGATCTCTAATTTGTGTGCTCTATAAACACACTTTAATTATGGTGAGATTTTTCCTCCTCCCCCTTTAACGTAGGCATAACTAGATGAACCATGTAACTTTCCGTGTTTCTACTTCTCTTCATGTATTATTGTATTTTGACTATCATTCTATGATCAAAAGTATTGCTTGATCCTCCACAATGTAGCAAATTGTTTCGAAACCTAGAGGCACTTTGTCCATATAGAGGTATGGTACACACTTATTTGTACATTTTTATTGTGTCTCCATAAGTTCAGAATGTTGACACTGAATACGGTGTGATTATGTGAGTTCTCTTGTATGCCCTAGCATGGGGGTTCTGGTAGATCATGGATGTGAGTCAAGTTCACCTGTATCCGTAGCCACTTGTGAGTTCGCAATGCGTTCTCCTATGTACCTAATCATTTGTAGGGTTACAATGGATGGAAAGTGAGATCTTAACCTTGTTGAAATTTCTTAGTCGATGTTATCCAAGGTGGAGTACTCTATTGTGTTAGAAAATTCAAATCAAGGTGGGGATTTGTCAGAGAAATATGTATAATTTGTTCTATTAGCATTTGGTTAGTTGCTTGGTTGCAACTTTGAGAAAGTTTACAATTTGATAGACCTTTGAGTAAGATGATGATAATCTGAAGTTAGTTTGCGACTTGATTTCAATGTCAATATCTCACACCCAAGTGATCAAGTTGACAATTCGAACTGGTGAAGGAATCACCTATAGATAGCCACCCTTTCCTCATAGTTAGCCATAGGATTAGCAACAACAACAGCGTATCCAGTGTAGTACCACAAACGGGGTCTGGGGAGGGTAGAATGTATGCAGACCTTACCCTTACCTTTGTTAGCCATGATATTCAAAAGTAAAAAAATGTAAATGAGTGATGGGGAGAGTTCTCTCGTAATATGAGGAGTTGAGAGAGTTTTAAGTAGACTTCATGAGGAATATTAAAGAAGTGTTAGGATAAACTTGTACATTCCTTGCCTACTCTTTTCTTTCCAGTATTTTGCTTATGATTATATTTTAATATTCTATTTTACGCGTCACAACAATTAGGAATTGAGAATCTATATCTTTAGATCAGAGAATGGTCTAGCTGTTGGACGAAATTCATTACATAGCTAGTTAGTATATTAAGTGGGATCTATAGTTCCGTATATATTTTGGTTAGAGTGAATTACTCTGCATATCTTTTGGTTAATGTGAAATTCATCCTCCGTGACCTGGGTGATACTAGTATAATTGGCCGTAGCGTATAACACTGTGTCTCAAATTCTGTAACTATTATTATGATATTTTGTCTGTCCTGTGTCAACCAAAAGTACCACTCAATCGTTTCTGCAGGGTAACAATCTCTTATATATATTTTTCATTTGGTGAAGGTCCAGTAAATACAACTTGGGACTCTAGAACTTCCGCAGAAGACATGGAAGAAATGTGGAATCATCCCTGTGTGAGCAAGGAGTGGAGCAAGTCAGGGGAGAAAAGAGGCCATGTACGGTTTTCTCATGATACTGAAAAGAGACCATATCTTTCTCGGGTAGAACTGAGGGTAAGAATGCACGGTCAGTATGTGTAAAACTGTAAAATCTAGTAAGAGTTGTTGGATGCTTCCAGTCTTGGAGATTATGCCATTTGCTTCAAATGTTAAAACTAGCTGTGTTTTCCAGCTTAAACTATCCATACTAATTGCAGCTTGTAAACTCCATTTTACTTCTATTTTGAGTGTTTTCATTTTGGGAACTTGTCTGCCTGTTACATCTGTTGAAGGGTTAACGTATAACTTTTGAGTTTTGATGGAAACAGGTTCCTTAACTCATTACTAGAGTTGTTTAGATATTAATTTTCTGCAAGTTCTTAATTTTCTAAATTATCCGAATTTCTGACATACCCATCTTGTTGCAGGCAGTTGCAGAAGTAATTGTTTCAAAATACTTTAGCACAAGAGGACTGAAACCTGTAAGTGGGTACATCTCTTTTGAGCAAGAAGCTACTGAAGTGATTACAGTTAAAAACGATACAATGTTATTTTTCGTAAAAGCTCTGCAGAGAATGAAGAGATATCTATGAACGTAAAAGAGAGCGGTTAAGCTCAATTTTGGACAATTAAACAGGAAAAATTGGATGTAAAACTGTAATCACCTTTATAACTCTAGAGAGATTTGTTGATAGAAAGAAATTTCAAATTTCATGCCACACCTGGCGATTTTAGTATATCGTATTCGTTAGTTTACAATCTAAAGGAATATTTTTTTCGACCATCTAAAAGGATTGCTAGAAGAATGCTTGTGGTTGTTCTTCCTCTTCCACCACTTGGTATAAAGAGGAAGTGTAATGAGGATATTTCCTTGTTATTGCAGACTGTCCTGTGTGCTGTTGCTGAGATCGTGACCATGCGTTTTGTTGAGGGAATTGGACAGCGTACTGGATTAATGGGAATTGACTATCCCACGGCACGCTGGCTTTACAAGTATGTGACCAATACCTTCCTGTAATAAAATGTCATTTTGGTTTGGTCTGGTGTAGTTTACTTTGCATTTTCTTAATTCTTTAGCAATATGGTAATCTATGCTCACTTTGGCTAAGTTTCACTAATTTTAAACTTGCAAAATCTATTCGGTCAGAGTTGCTTAACTGAATTGACAGTTGAAGTAAGAGATAAAATAGTTTTAGTACTAATGCGACTTCCAAACGTGAAAACTAGGGATCTGGGATACAAGACTTACAAAGTGGAGTCAGTTGAGGATCTTACAAAGCCATTTATTTCCATGTACTTTGGCGCAGCCTATGTGGCTTGGCTATCAGAGTACGAGGGAAGGTAAGTCCTCTCTCACTGAATTGGAACTATGGATTACCACTAATATATAATTGATCGATTTGATTACTTTTACTGTTAGAGAAAGGAGTCTCCAGTTTCTTGTCCAGGCTTATCTTGCTGGACCCCAGAACGTGAACCTGCAGGAGACTGGTCCTATGTGGCTTAGATTTGAGGAAGCACTGAGCCGTTATGAAGATTTAAAAAAGTAGGCATTCATTAGTTATAAGACTATTTCTGATTGACTGACCAAATGTCTGATGAAGGTGGTTTGTATTTTCAGGGAAGCAGCAGGTAGTTGTAATATTTTGTGAGCTCCAACTATTTCACCAAATCCTTGAATGGTTGCGTAAAAATATAGAAAGTAAATATTTGCAACAGCACCACCACTCCAATGTACAATATTCCATCCAGTCTTACATTGTTATGTAAATTTTCCTTCTATGTATTTATTTGTACCGCTCTAAAATATAATTTCATTTACTATTATGCTCAGAAAATGCAATTACAATGTGGGAAGGAGATTCAATTGATTTACCTACTGTATGTTCAAATAGAGCTTTTGCTTTATATTTATATATATAATATAATACTGTAATAAATAAAAAGAAGGTCTAGAGACATTTTAAAAATTACCTTTTAAGTCATGGGTTGAAATATTTTATCTTCTCAATTCTCTTATACTATATAACTAGTGAAATTGTCCGCACTATGCGCGGTATATATAAATTTATTTAATTGATAAAAAATTGCAATAAAAATACAAATGTAAGATATACATATGTAAAATATAAAAATCTTAGAGGCGTATGGAATTCTCAGGAGTCATCCCTAAGCTGAAAGCAAAGACTTGAGTCATCTCCTGCTCTGCATTACCTTCACACAATATTCAACTTCAACAACCTTACATGCAATTGCAATATTAGTATTTTTATTTTCTCTTCTACATTAAGCTTCCTGTATAATCTTGTACAATACGTATGTAATATATTTTCTAAATACAATCATGCCTTCGTTATTTTCACATCAATAGAAATTTTGTCCGTGGAACTCACCCCCTAGTTTACATATTAAGAGACACATTTGGTCTCAAAAGAATTTAGAGAATTTTAGTGATTTTTAGTCCAAGAGATGGCAATCTTAAAATCAAAAGTAGCAATTAGGGGAAGATTACAAATGGAAGAAAAGAATTACATGTCATGTTTAAATAAAATCATAAAAAACTAATATCATATAAATCTATACTATAAAAAAGAAAATGGAAGTCCGAAAATTGATATAACTACTAAATCAAAGTTGTGTTAATGAAAATAAGATGTAGATTTAGTGATCACAATAATGATTTGCGCTTGTAGTCATTTTTTTAAAAAATATTCGATATTCAAAAGATATTCGTTCATGAAATTATAGATATATGTCCACACATTAGCTAATTTGTATTGCGAAATGCCTTCTAAAGAAGGAGATTGCATCAATATATCATGCTCCCAACATAGTCCTTGAAGAATTTTTTGGTTTGCGGACAAAGTTATTTCAAAATTATAATTCTATCTAAATTTATATCTCAA